>JAQGAF010000047.1:0-104066 GCA_034687865.1 Kryphioiulus occultus | reverse complement strand
AAAACCTGAAAAACCGGTTTTCGTAGTCATTTGCAGATATGCACACCAATTAGTCAATTTCAATTAAAATATTTTTTAGGATTGACTTTCCCTATTATAAGAAAACTTGCTAACAAAATAAACGTTCACATTCATATTTTTTTCATTTGTGCCTGACTCCACAAAATTTATTGAAGTTTTTTGCTGCTTAGCTCAGTCTTAACAACTACATTAATTATTCACAATTAAAACTTATTTTTTAATTACAGGTCTATAAGACATGTTAAGCCTTATATGTTTATGTATGGAAATATATAAACATATATGGCCATGTAAAAGTATATAGGGACATATATGACAATACAGGGTCATATATTGCCATATATAGCCACATATTAGTGTAGGGACATGTATGCCTATACATAGGCAATTTTTGATATAACTATACATGGCCCAGCCATATATAATTCCATACATGGCCCATATATAACTTTCCCACCCGGGAAAAATCACAAAAGATGTTGTGAGGGATTCGAGGGTTAGGAGAAATCAACGTTGAGCCAAGAACATATTAATTCTACCAAATGTTTATCGTCGAAATGACATTTGAAGTTGCTGCAGCAGTTCTAAACAGCCTGCAGCTTAACTGGAATAGCACAAGATGCCGAGATATCTTCCCCTATATAGCTTTTTTATCTTTTCCCATAATATTCTTCTCTCGCTCTCAGAAAGTGTATTACACGAACCTCCATCAGTGACAGTCAAAGCTCATTAGACACAGGATATAATTAGTTGTTGGTCATGAAACCACATTTTATGGCAACATTTTTGGACTAATTATCGCATTGCCCATCAAAATATAACACATTTACTGCACTTCCATAGACGAAGAAGCTCTCGAAAAAGATTACCATCGAGTAAATTAACCGAAGAACTTGCATTACGACTGTGTAGAGACAATCACGAAGAAAAATGAGGGCCCTCCTAGAGAATTATCAAATGGTTCAGGTCTTATACAGGACTTTTGAAACGAATTCAGCAAAGCCCCATCGTCGAGAGTTGCACAAGCACTAACTTTATATGGCCAGGCGATATCATCATTTATACGCACCTCATTTCTACATCAAATACATGTATGTAGCATTATTTAAGGCAGAAAACTGCAGCTCTAAGAGTAATTTCAGCACAACGTTTTTGCAACGAAAATCACGAAAGAGATTTAGAGTTCTTTTTGTTAACTTATAATTGTGGGAGGATTCACCTGTCCCAAAATCCTCCCTTTATGAAAACAATGCAGAAAAAATAATCAAAAAGCAAAACCAATTGTTTCCTATATACCTACAAAGTGACAAGATTTTTTCATAAAATTGACTGAAAACTGAAAAACTCAGCAATCGCCCGTCTACAATAGATACGAAAAAAAAATTGGACAACGCTAAGCATCAGAGATCAAATATATCTTTTTGTCTTTTTTTAAAGAGAATTCATGGAAAATTAATTTGCACTAGTTCAAAATGCATTTCGTTCGGTGAAAATCTGTGAAACAATAAGTTAGAAAAACGTCGGACTTTTTAGCACTAAATTGTAAATTGCGTTTTTCAACAAAAAAAATTGATTAAAAAGTCACCTTGACTAAATTTAAACTACGCCTGTCTCTTGCAAGCATACATACGTTAACCGATGAAACAAGTCAGAAAAACGCTAACGTAAAGATGGTTTTTTTTTACACAAACTTCATGAAAAATGAACTACATGTAGTTAAAGCTCAAAATACGTTCGGCTTAGATACGTCAGAAAAACGAGGACCATAATTGCGAAAATCAAGGTAGCTAAACAAGCTAAAAATTGTCACTTTTATATTAACAACCAAAGGCTCTTTCTCTTTCGTCTCATGAAAATCGCGATAAAAACTAGTCATTAAACACAAAAATAGTTGTTTTTGCCATAGGCAGACAAATGCCCAATGAGTTAAATATTGAACATATGCTGTATTTTTCATTACATGACCCTTCAGTTAATTGTGACACTTTTCCTATGGCGCTGCTTAGTTCACATAGACATGCAAGTTGCAACTACCGGTATGAAATTAATTGTCCCATTGAAAAAATGCAAATTTGATCTTAGATATTACGTGTCAGTCAGGCGAAAGTGAAAAATGAGTTCAATAATTGGTCATAATGGTAAATCTAATCCTTTAATTAATGAGTTAGGTGACAAAGTCTGAACAAAACTTCATCAAAGCACAACGATCAAGAAAGAAAATAAAAATAATTCCTATATGATGGAAAATATGAGTCGTTTTGAAATATCGAATGCTTCTTTTCCTAATATCCTCTAAATCCTAGAATCTTCTACAAAGCTGATTAAATCTTAAAATATCATGCATCGTAAAGGCCAGTCTACCGGAATACCATTTTTTTAAATCCTTCATTTGCAACCCTCTTTTTTTAGCATTGTGTATACTGAGGGCAACTCAAGCAAATTATTCTAGCTCAACTACTTTTCCAATAAAAAATCACGTGGGTAAGCGAATTGCAAAAACAGCGCTGTAGCCCCCGTGGCATTTACCAAATGTGAAGACCTAGATTGTCGTGAAATAATTGCATAAAATGCCCTATCAATTCCAGGATTTTGTTTTCACATTCATAGCAAACCGCACTGTTGGCATTATAACCCACCAAACACTTAGATGCAGCTAATATCGTAATTTAAAGTAAGAAGCTTTATTATTCCAGAATATAATTATGTTCATCTGCAGTTTAATTATGGAAATTAATTCAGTCCGCCCTTAATCAAAACGTTGAATACTAGATTGAAGAAGAAAGTACTGTTTCTACAAGGGTTTGTCAAAAAATGTCGCCTACGGAGTTTCCTTAATTATTAATGTTATCAATCAATTTTCATATAGAAATGTAGACTAATATTCATTAGTTGTGATCCAGTTTTCGAAATATAACTTTAAAAAAAAGTAGTGAAGAAAAGTGATCTATTGTCTCATAAAAAATTCTCACAATTTAGATTGAATTGCTTTTAAAAAATCTACCTAACAGCATTTTAAGGAAAACGAACTGCACATAAAATTCGCTATTTCTTCAAAGCGTTTGTTTAAAACGTTTCGCCTTTGCCTATTCTTAAGTGTTACACGATGAATTAATACATTTTTCAGAGCAATTTGGACTAAAATCCGTCATTTGTGATTCGGAAAAAAATTTCCTTTGGTATTCCCTTTATAATTAATATATATTTAAACAAAACGCTTAATACTAAATTGAAGAAGAAAGTACTGTTTCTAACAGCATTTTTCAAAAAAGAAAATGTCGTCTACGGCGTTTCCTAAATAATTAATATTATCAAACAATTCTTACATAGAAATTCATATTAATATTCATCAGTTGTGATCCAGTTTTCGAAATGTCACTTAATAGTTGTGAAAAAAATTATCTATTATTTCATACAAAAATTCTCTCACAATTTAGATTGAAACTTTTTTTAAAAAATCCATCTAACAGCATTTTAGGGAAAACTAACCGCACATAAAATTGGTTTTTCTTCAAGCACTTGTTTAAAACGTTTCTCCTTAATACCCGGTAATTGATATATTTTTAAACATTTGAATAACAATACACATACATGTATATACATTCTCTAGATTACGTGGTTTTACAACCCTCATTCAAAACATGTCCCATAATGGATTTAAATAACTATATAATCTCTAACGAAGCTGCCATTCTAAATCTTACTAAGAAATGGAACCCCATTCAAGTATCACTCAGGAAAGTTCTCTGGAATAAAATACACGATTGGTACAATCGCTTACACCTTGTGAATCATGCTCACAAGAAGGGCTAAAACATCTTGGAGACGCCATGCTTGATTTGAATAATGGTATTCATAAAGAAAACCAGATAGCAATTCCTCACGAAGGGGGACAAAAAGAATATTCATTCATTTTAACTAGGCATGTGGCATGTTAAATTCAGGAAATTCAATTCAATGTTTAGAGATGCTGGTCATTTCTCGCGGATGTTGCTGACCACTTTTTCACCACCAGCATCATCGTGTATCAATACATTATACGACATCAAATGTCAGATCCATTGGACACGCACGTGCAGTGTTTGTGTTGCAGCCAATGAGATGTGCTGGCGTAGTCTGCGGAGATAGGAAGGATGTACTTTTTCCCTTCCTCTCTATTACAGGGGGTTATATTAGAAGATCGATTTGATATATCTTTATGCAAAATGACAGAAGAGTGAAAGGTCATCTGTCATATCTGTTTTGATATAAAAAGTGGATGCGCGCAACCGAGCAGATTTCATGCTTGCATTGGCATTTATATTTAAATGATAATTAGCCATCAGTGCACAGCTCGTTCAATGAATGATGAGTTTTATATACTCTGCAAAGTTAGATGGTCATTTTTTTCTGGGATACAAATGCGGATGCATTAAAGATGGATGTGCTAGATTATTAAATGGAATACAAGCCATGTGCGCTAAAAGAAGATTGCATAGGCAGAAGGATTTGACTTTGCACGTCTTGTGGAACTTGGCACACATCACCCATGCAAAACTAGTTTAAATCATGTAGATGAATAAATTAACATTTTATCCAACAGTACTAAGTTAAGTTTATTTTAATGTTATAAAACATGTTGACACGTTGACAACGAATAAATTTCTGGCATACAATATCACCATAAACATTTACATAAATATGTTGTTGCAAATTATGTTTTGTTGAAAGTTGGTGTGTTAAAGTTTATTAAAGGCCTACTTTATAACTTAGAACAATTTTAAAGCATACATCCAGTCAAGAATTTAGAGATGCATGCTCAGGTATCATGTATTCTTCAAATAAGTGCATAAAACTGTAAAATAATTAGTCGAAATTCGTTTGCAAATATAAAGTACATTGCTTTTTAATAAGAACATGTAAAACAATGTTTGACGACCCACCCCCAACCATAGGCCGGATTCATGTTTACAAGTTTTAATGTTACAAATGTACGGACTGGAAAAACATGGAAAAAACTGGAAAAACTGGAACAACTTGTAATTATTAGTAACTCTTAAGTTCGATTAATTGTATTTGATACTTGGAATATTTGGAGAAATAACACAGAAATGTAGAATTTTTATGTTGTGAAACACAACCAGTATACAAATCTACACCTTGGTGGACTAGGGCACTGTCTGGGTGCAATGAGTGCAATCTGCCCCTATATTTTTATAAACACATATTACGTTGATTTCAAATTTTCAAAACTTTTAAAATTTGGAAAGATTTTTTACAGGGTGATTCCGCCCTTGAACTCAATGTAGTGCTAAAACTACAAGTTAGACCATGAAACCACGTCATTGTACAAATTCCCACACTTTTCCAATTCGCCCCCACGAAACTCCCAAATTGGCTAATTAGACCTATTCACTTACTGACAGTGCAAAAGGGTCAATGGATTATCATCAGTATAATGGCGCCTTAATTAATCACGCTGGAAACTTAAGAAAAAAGTCCTCATTTGGCGTCCGTTTACCATTTCTCCCAGCAATCGATCAGTGTAGGTTACACCTATTATAAAGCCATCAAGTTTGCACGCATTATTATTATATTGTCAGTAGGTTGTGCCAGCGCTGGGGTTTGTTCTAAGGGCCACAACAGTTGATTGAGGTCAACCATGGGCAGTGCATCAGCCATTCTATTCCATTCAAGGCATCTTCCAGCTCGCTCTATCCGTGAGCAATATGGGGACGTCGTGCATGGATGGGCACAGCACAACAAGAACGAGAGGCCCAACTACGGCGAACTTTTATAAGTATATTATATGTAACATGTACATGAATTGCCACGCCATCAGCGCATGCGCCTCCGACGTTGAAGTGCGCTCATCCACGCGTAACATTCTATTCATGCCTTCTACCCCACCACAGGGGCTTTCCCCTAGACTCTCCACCCCACCCACACTTTCATTTTGGTCGCATGCAGTCCATGTACATGTACCTCAATGGTCCAATAACGTACACTGCCAAGAGACCTTCATAAAACGCCACGTTATTTATACACTTAGGGCATAAAGATGCATATTTTCCCATTGAATGCAACCTTTTTAGAGGAAAATTATGAGCCTGCTCTGCATTTAAATGCAACGCGAGGTCTCCTATTCGAAATAGGAAATGTGTCAGCATTAATGCATATTTGGTCAATAAAATGACAGCGGCATGCTGTCATTGGAATTGGAAAAAAATCTCCTCAGCCAGATCGCTAGCGGATGCGCTAGGAAAATGATATTTCACAACACGTAACGTGGTCTTTATTCCAAATTGAGGCATACAAATGGCCTTCATCTGCAACTCCATGATCCCAGTTTCAAAGGGCCTCGAGCAAGAGCCCCATTAAAGTTGCGCAATCACCGGGAATGACAGACACTAAACCCAGTTTGTATAATTTTACGAGCGTCCCTCAGAAAATGCACATCTGCAGCAAACTACATCACGGGAATACAGTATACATGTACATGTAGCTCCTTCAACTAAAACAAAATCCTGGACTTAGGGATATGCCCTGCTCCAGCATGGACACCATCAGAAAGTGGGCTTCTCCTAATGGATCGTAAGCTGGCAGGTAAAATAAAAAAATTATAATTTTAGGCTAGGTTAGCAAATCTGGAAAAAGAAATTGTGACAGCTTAGACAGATGTCATGATTGTCTACTAGCCAATTATGGTTGGAATATCCATATTTTGTACACATATGAAGCAGGGCATATTCCGAAGTAAATCCAATAAAAGAATAAGATGAACCATGTGATTTTTTCATGATTTTATCACAGAAGCAATTTCAAGCAGCCAACATACCCTGAAACAGTTTCCTGGCTACCACAATTTGGAAATCAGAAAAGTTTAGTTTTAAGAAAAAGTTACAAAAAACTTGTAGTCAACCCGCTTTTAGAAGTCGATGCTATGAATTTTTTTATAGCACGAGGGAAAGGGATTTTTGTTTCTATATGTATTGAAATTATAACCAGATCAAAATGGTGACAACACTAGCAATATGTCAATCAAGCTCAATTCCAGCACTGCATACAGCATCAATGCATTTCCATGTAAAAACCTAACTTTCTCAGGATTGAATATATTTAATCCCATCCATATGCAAGAAATAATTATGGAAGGAAATAAAGAAGTTTCATAATTCCTACATTATTTAACCAGATAACCGGGGATAAACTTGCAGAAAATTAATAAGGTTGGAAAATTTAAAAGAAACTTGAAATTTTACCATTTTAAGAAACTAACTTGGCTAACTGGACTTATAAGGTTGTAGTTAGCTGTTGTCACATCAACTTGAACGTATAAATAAAAATGTCTAAGCATTTTGTTTTGAATTTTTATAATGTACTTAATTATAATTTTCTATTCATATAGATGTTCTGAACATTCTTCATATGTTCTCGATTATTTTTAGCTGTTTCAGTATTATTATTGACCATAAATTTTCTAATTGTACTTTGACATAAAAATCAATATGTCAACGAACCCTACAGTTTTAGAAATAAATCTGCGTTGGCATTTCCAACAAATTAATTCTGAACAGAGATATACCTGCTGTATATTTTAGGCTGTGCAATGCAGTTTGTGCACAAAAGTTGTGTACAATTTTAAATTTAATAATGGGACGTTGGAGTCCTTCAGTAGTTTTGTGACAAAAATTGAATAACCCGCATCGCCTGATCCAAGGAGGAGTTGTTGCATCATTTGTAAATGGGGTCTACACTGGAAAAAATTGTGTTGCATGCAGGGTTTATTGAAACCAGATAAAGATTGGCAAAAGAGGCCCAATTGCCTTACCTCTTAGGTCCCCCGATTTTCTTACCCCTGGACTTGGTGTGTCACAGACCAAGTGTAAAAACCTCAGTGAATAGTATCCATTCATGATTTGAAGACCAGAATAAGCAATCCCATTGTCACTGTTTTCATGTGACAGTTGAAATGCTGAGTAGATGTACGGGCCAGATGTACACATGTCGAAGTGCAATGAACACAAAAGGATTTGAGTAGGTGTATCATGTGAACCACTGATTGCTCCTGTGTGCCAAGCCCAGTATTTACAAATACGAGTAAAACTACCTAGTTACATAGCAATCATCAACACGTTTTTGGAGACGATATCATGTATTTAAACTGTATAAACACATTTTAAAACATTGAAAGCGTCCAATAGCATGCTGAACGAATTGACGGTACAGTAATATACCTGTATGGATATGCCATTATGATAACAGTTGATATATACAGTTACGCATATTAACATACAATAAGGAAAAAGGATCTCCAAGCTTTTAAAAACTAAGAATTGGTATTTCAATGGTGAATATTGAATGGTGACTATTTTGGTGGTAATTTTATAGTACTTGTTGTCGCCCTATGAGAAAGCGCAGCATTTAGGCCTAAGAAAACGTCGGATCAAATTTATGAATTACACTGTATACAACAACTTCAAGAAGCTCGAACACCTTATTAAGATTAAAAATTAAAGGTCTTACCTTATATTCAAGTCCAGATTAATTAATATAATCTTGTGTTCTTTCCGCAAATCCACCAATCCATTTTCCTAAATCGCCAAACAAAGGGGTCACCAACTTCACCAGACAAACAACAACGATGAAAAAATTTTCTCCCGTGCGCATGCGTCATGATTTTCGATGACGAAAGAAATACACAGTGTCCATAAAATATTTCCCGTCTTTATTAATTCCAATTACACTATTCTTACGGCATAATGTTGCCTATTTTCTATAAAACACAGGCTATGACTGGGTTTCTCTCATAAAAATGCGCATTAGAAAAAACCATACTTTGGTTTTTATTTAAATCCTCAAAGTGGATTAAACATACCGTAGGATGATGAAATCGACTACAAATGAGGCTTTGGAGATTTAGGGAGGACATTCGGATCGTTAGAGTTATGCAGGCACCATTAGCGATATTATGGAAATCGAAAGACCGGATGTTTAAGAAATTATTATCATATTTCTATAAATATTAATAAACACGGTCGGACCAACAAACCGAAACACGTGCGCTGTCATTCTGATTTATGTATTTAGTCATCCTGTATGGCATGACCTCATCTTTGTATATGTATAACCTATCATGCCATTTGATTTTCACGTAAGGCCTTTAGGGTGTCATATTTCCATTAGTGACTTTTATGCTGTGCAGAGGTTGCTTCAACAAATTTATTGATTTTTTCACAATTATTGCAATTAAAAAAATAATAAGTAACTCCTACCAAAACTCGTATTTCCAGGGAGGCAATTATGAATTAAGCAATTTCAGGGATGTAATTGCATGTTGTTGTGGTGCAAACGTATAAGCTCGCATTGCAGGTGCACAAATAATTAAAAGGTGATTAAGTGGGCCTTAAGTTGAAAACGTATGAGGAGGCATAACCTGATTAACGTCACGGATGATAACTAATTGTAACCATTCATCATGCTAATAATTTTTATGGGTATAAATAATAGATGATGGAAACAGTTAACGTATTGGCTACTCCCTAGCTGGGAAGGTTGTGATAAATGCAAATGATTTAAATCATAAATCTGTATAATTGCCACATAATGACGTCAAACCAGGGAAGGATTAAATGCGTTTAATGAACCCTTTCGTTTTGAAATATTTTTTGCAAACTTCAAACACGAGTATGGCTCGCACTGAATTTGACCTACTGTACAATGTACCTTAAAGACATGTCCACCCCTAGGAAACGTTTCATGGAAACATGGTTTCTGGATTTCCTCAAAATGTTTCCACATTTCTGCAAGGAAACATGTTTTAGGAAACACTGGAGGTAAAAGCGTCAGTGTTTCCTCCAACATTTTTTTTTCTAGAAATGTGGAAATATTTCGAGAACTCTTTTTCCAAAAATCATGCTTCTATGAAATGTTTGAATATGTCTTTAAAGATGAAAGATACAGAAATCGGGAGTGTCTGTTTGCTTTAAGTGACAGAAATTTTGCCAAATTTCCGAAAGATTCCCAAAGTTGACATTCAATTTATGAAATATCAATGCTTCCTCCTTGAAGGTTTTGCAGTGTCAAGAAAATGTCAGACGATTAAGGTAAGTTTAGAATGAAGCTGTTAATATCGCTCCTTTCAAGAAGGATTGTCATACAGTCAACCACAAAGGGACATTGAGGGCAGTGAGTCCATTGAAGGGCAGTTGTGAGACATGGTGGGGTGCGTGAAAGGAAAACAAGAGTTTAGATGGCAAAAAAACTGCAACATCCAACCAGTCAACGATTTATTGAAAGTGGCCAACATGAATTTCAAATAAAAGTCATATCTTTTGTTGCTTCATGTCTACGCTTCGCTGATGATAACTGACTTTCCGGAATAGTTCTATGGTTACCAGCTGGTTTGACCAGCCGTTTGATTTCGCTGATGAACCGATCACAAAACCATTTATCAAAATGCTCTCAATAAGGGAAGGTCGTAGTAGGGGCCTGGGGTTTTTTGTGCAGAAGTCTTTCTGAATGGCAGGGGGCAGAAATCGCTTTTTATGTAGTATATGAAGAACACTATGCTCTATAAGGCGCATTAGTCGAAGACAGATTTCATATACCAATTTTTTTTATCGGAAGACAATAGCAAAGCTAAGTGGTGACGTCAAGAGAGATTGCTCTAAAAGCTGCAAATCAGCATGATTAGTAGATAGAAATACATGTACGAGAGCTCCTTGTTACAATTTAAATTCTTGGTTTTTTCATCTATTAAAATGCGAAAAACGTTTTTTGCATAAAGTTCAGAATCGGTTCTGGTATTTCATTGATGATTTTTTTTCTTCAAAATGCTTAATATTCAAACGGGTTTATGTTAATTAATACAATTGACATGGGCCAATTGCAAGAAAAGTGATCTTGAACAAATCTAACAAAGTACATTCCACTTTATTTCCCTTAGTACACAAAGCAAAAATGTTCCCTTTTGATCTACTATACAGCATAGAAAAGGTACTTGTCCAACGAGATAGGTTACAAGTCATCAATACGCGTCTTCAGGCTGCGTCGGCACATTAAAAATAATAATAGTATAAATAATCAGAGTGATTCATTAAATTAACGTTCCCAAGTAGGTCTATACACTATGGATGGTCAGGGTTTAATTTAAAAAGCTAAAGACATAAAATAGGATGAGGGTTGACAATGATCATGATGAAAGAAAAAACTGAGAACAAAGAAATACAATGAGACAAAAATATACAAACAGCACGAGAAAAAAGTCTCTTTGGTTTGATTTGCTTAGGTAAATTTAATAATAATAATAATTAATAATAATAAAGCGATTGAAGTTTGCTTGCTTCCTCTCGTGTATCTTTGGAGGGTTCTTTACATCGGGTTGTAGGTATGTATTGCCAATTTCATGGCAGGATTTATTTTATTATAATTTGGTTGGCAGACATGTATGAGGCAGGCACAACTGATATTTCCTTGATGGTCCGATTTTAAGATGGCAAACACTTCATAGGTGTACGCATTAGACACAGAGAAATGACACAATGTTGCGAACATGGGACGCCAAATTGCTAATACTTCGTTTCAGTGATAATCAAATTTAAAAGGCCAATTACGGCATAGTTAATTAGCCCAAATAATGACGGTCAACCTCGCAATTATACCATCTTTTTTATATAAGCTTACATGTATATTCATCATTTCCATCCTGCGAGCTGCAATTACCCACTTAACATTTTTACTGAACGTTCGTAATGCGATGAATAATTCTCGTTAGAATTTACATGTTCTGTACATACATGTATAATTTGAATGATTGAATTCGTTCAAAATTTGCATACATTACATTTCCCAAAGCTCTCATATTTTATGGAACAAGGGCAGATTTGGAAACCGCTAGCTACACGATTCTTAATTTTAACATTAACCTGTTTGAAAAACCGAGTTATTTCAAAACACCAACAATTTAAAGTTCATAGGGAAACCTGCGATTGTGGGTGTCATTAAAAACATTTTCCTGTGGGAAGAGGAAGTGTATAAAGTGCTAAAAGGGGGTGATAAAAATAATGTACGACCCTGTGGGTGTGCCTGCCACGCACAGAGTACGCCAGTGCCAATTACAGAAAAAAGGTAAAAACATTCACATAAATATACAGCCCATCGAGTCGTAATCATTTTGGTTCTTCGCATCGCTGTATGATTAATTTCACTGAAATTGCTGAAACAAACACTACGAGCTAAACGTTACCGTATAAAAAACGAAAAGAAAATAACAAGGTGGATGTCCATATTCACACAGTTTTCTGCCAAGGGATAACAGCACATGGAAGCAGGAGGTACGATGCGCTTATTATATATACTGTATATTTATATATTATTTGTATAACATATTCCGGTGATGATTTTTGATAGGTTTGCTTTCACGATGAGGTGACTTAGGCAAATTCAAAACGATATATAATACAGGGTTCCTTATTATTTCAGCGCACGGTCTTCTCGGCTTTGGGTAGCGAGTTGCAGCGATTATCGTAGAAACGGATGCGATGCCAGCAAGTTTGTTCAGAAACGGTGTAAAAAACATCTTGAGAACAAGAAGAAATCACGAGATTGAATGTTTTGATCGATAGTCGAGGCGCTTGCTTAAGTCGAGCTGAGGAATACTGAAGAGGTAAGCAGCCGGAGCGCCGAATCAGAAGTCGGAAGTGACGTCGTGGAAATGCTGGCAAGCGCTTAATTAGTCAAAGAATTGCACCGAAAAGGCAGGTCGAGCCTTCAATTAATTATTCTACGAGATCATAAATGAAGTGATATCGAGGACTGAGAGGTTGACTTGGTGGGGGCGTTTGGTTAGCACCGCTCGCTCTTGAAGGACTGAGGACTTAGGTTGGAGTGAGATGGAATAGATGCAGCGCCACCTGGAGTTGAGCCCCTGGCACCGTGCGTGTAATAATAAGATGGATCTAGAAGCAAACAACAAGGACTTCATCAGGAACGAGCTTTATTTCAGAAATTCAAGAAAAAACAAATTTTTTCAAATTTCAGCCCTTGAATGCCATTGGGCAACTATCTCAATTTTAGATCAGAAATTAAACCACGACCAGTGTTTATATGATGTTATGAACCCTACTGAATCTAAAATAACTTTAAATGGTTGGATTGTTCCATGACCAAGTATGGAAAATCGCCCATGAATGGAAAGGTTTCTAACGTTGGTTTAGGGGTGAAATTTAGGATACCAGTTTATTATGTAGTTGTGTAAGTTTAGCATTTGGTACATGTACGTATGCTAGCACTTGACAAATTCGTCTTATTGAAATCACAAACTTTGAATTTCCAGGACATCTACTTCCCCAGAAGGAGTCTATTACTTTGTCAAAATATTAGAAATTAGTTTCACGAATTACATGTACTATAAAAATTCTACACCAGAGATCAAATGTTTAAATGATATTATGAACTGAATCCAAAAGAACCTTAAATAATCGGACGGTTCCATGGCCCACCATAGAAGCATTCATGTACAAATGAAGGGGAAAAGTTTTAACGCTGATTTAAGGGTGAAATTTAGTATAGAATGTTAACGGAATTAATGCTAAAAGCAGCAAATCGCCATTCCAACGATCTACTGTAGTTTATTATAGTTCTATTATAGTATAGCTATTAGAACGCATGCTTGTGCTTGAGAAATTTGAATTATTTAGATCGCACATTTTAACTCATCAGGGTAGGTACTATAACTGTGACAAAAGACTTACTTGCATGCATTTTCACAAATTATATGTACAGGTCACGATTGGTTTCTATATTTCCCACGTTCCCTCTCCCAGAGCATCTTTTTCATACTCACTATTTACTTACTAAGTAATCCAGTTGAACCATAGCCATAGCCATACGATGCTGCTGATGAATACTGAGGGTAAGCTGAAGGATATGCGTACTCAGCCGAGGGAACTACAGCACCTGGGACGGCAGAGCCAGAAACTAAAAGACAAATGTTCCTGCATGTTAGTAACATAAAAGAGTGACGACAGGTTTAACTGGAAATGTTAGAGGAAACCTTAATTTGTTAGGGTGCGATTTTTCTTAGTTACAAATTAGACATGCTTGAACATCGAACTTGCTGTACTTTACAAAGGCAGGAAAAAACTACGACTTTGCTCTCTTACATCAATATTAAATAATCGAAGATGTCTTCATCTTCATTTAGAATGCAATGGAAACGTAATTTTGGAAACAGTTTTTGCGTTATCGACAATAACAATTTGAATTTTAAACACATACTGGAATAACTAACAATTTTGCAGTTATTATTTCAACTTCCATTAATGAACATGCAATTTTCCTTTGCTTGAAATTTGTGTGTGCTAAATTCTCCTCAAGGTGTGGCATTTGGCAAACCGAAAACAACAGGAAGGCACCAGATGTAATTACTCTTAACAATGGCTGAAACCCAATTTTTTAACGTTACCAAACCCCGAAAGAGGGTCTAGCGTAACGGTGCAAATTCTAATTTCCATTGTGGAGCTTGACAGAAGAATCGTGTTTTCAACTTTTTTGGTTAATAACAGTATTTTCATCAGTAACACATGAACGAAGACGGAATACACAGCAAGGCTACTGACTATGCACAAGATCATTAACAAATCAGCACTAGGAGTGAGGTAAAGAAAGTGAAGATATAAGAAAAAAAAGAGGTGCCAAAAGATGGTGCCCTATGGCAGATCAGGGCTTAACTTGCCTGAGTACTGTCCAAACGAGGGCAGGGAGTTATAGGAGGCACTATTGGCGCCTGCAGACTGAACGGGTTGCAGGACTGTGAGGGTGGATGTGGCAGTTGGTGTGTCGGCCTTGCATGGGGAAGGACTATGTGTGATGCCATTGTTGCCTACACAGGTCACATGCATAACAAACAAACAGGCAACAATCACTACTGGGCATGCGTGCAAAGCAAACAACAGTGCAACTGATATGACAAGTCAATGGGGAAAGAATCAACCAGTGTTAGCAGACGATTTTCAAATTGCAAAATAATATGACCTTCCCGTGACCATAGAGTCCAAGTTGACATGTCTCTTAGGGAAGTGAACATTGTCATAAAATGTGTATTTTCGTCCTGCCTTCAAATACTGGTTGATCCTTACCAGCATGAATGCTACAAGATGTCTACCAACTAGAGCTATTGCAATTTTATCAGAAAAAATGTTATTATCATTGATTTTGATTCAATTTTAGTTAAATTACCTCATTTCAGAAAACTTCACAGATAGTTCAAACAAAGTACCACTGCTGGATCAATGTACAATTATATGTTAGACATTTGGTAGAGATCTTATTAGGCATTCATCAATGTTCCTTAGTGCACATGACGCATCATGATGTTCAAAATTCTGAATAGCAATAATGCCTAATAATTTATGATACCTGGATTGAACAATTACAGTCGTTATAGTTATTATTATTATTATAAAACAGTATTTTATTGCCATTTTTCATTTATGGTTATTGTTATTATAGTTTTGCAGCACGTATTTATGGCAGGTATTTAGGCTACCAGTGCAATCAACATCAAATGCATTGTTTCTTGGGGGAACGGTTTTCTCGGATTGTCATAAAAGCACCCTATTGAACATATTTTTGAACAGCATGTGCAGTGACCAGAGAAAATGGCAATCTCAATACGATGCTCAAGAGGTGCTAGATGTGCACTAATAACACTGAGCAATGAGAATGAGCATAAATAATACACTAACAATTAATGATGATAAAAAACGAAATAACATGGTGAATTCAACTACTGTAGTTAGATAAACATAGAATTTTACCAGGCTTAGCATTTAGCAAGCAACAAGACATCAGGCACTTGAAGAAAAGGCAAGCATATCAAGAAGGGCATGCAAGGCAATGGTAGACGCGTTATGGTCTATTGAAGAACATCAGTTTCTAGTCGTTGAGTAAATGCCACAACCCCAAGCAATTTCCAAAATGTCATACTTCACGAGTAACACCCTACACGACCTTTTTTAAAGGTAAACCGTAGTGGACAATTTACCTTCCAGAAACCGAGTGCCATGGGGAATATGAAAACACTGTTTTTGCGAGATTTTGCAGGTGGGCAAGTTTTTCCTCATTAACGAATTCGGGCGGATATGGCTTTTTTCAGCGAAGCAGGGGAGGAAAAACTAATTCGGCAGGAATTTTCTTTCAGGAAAATTGCATATTGCAAATTTTTCGACATGAAATCACTAAGTCGTCGACCTTCCCGCCATTTTTTTCCTTAATCAACTAAATGGGTTATTTAAAAACCCAAAGCTGGCGATGAAAATCCTCCCACAATTACGTTGCAGGCCACTTAGAAGGGGAATCGACCCACATTATTGCCATCCTTTCAAGTTTCCCCAAAATTTTTATTTCCACATTTTGGGGTGCAAAAACAAAAATGGCAGATGGAAGGTGAAATAAACAGTTTCCTTATCACTTCTCACGGATTTATCAAAGGAGCTCGTTTATCGTATTGACGCAGTTTCCCACTGTAGGAAGGTGCGTTTACCCAATCTGCTGCGTTTAACGTCACTTGCAGATAATTCTTTTCCGGTGGGCAATTTTTGTGGAAAACACAGTCAGACGACATTATCTCATTATTATTTGCAGCCCGAGTGGGGATTGAACCCGCGGCTTGACAATGGCGAGACAATGCGTGAGACAATGTGGGTGGGCAATTTCTCGCACCGATTTCAAAATATTTCTCAATGAATTTAAAGAACAAAAGGCATGGAAGGAAAACCGTGAAAAATTGGCCGTTTTTCCCCCAAAAAACGCCAGGAACGTAGCACCCTTCATTGTGTAAGGCCATGAGGCCATTTTGACAACTACGTCCGTTTCCTTCGGCGTAAATGCGAAAACTCGAAAAAAAACTCTACAACAATGTTAATGATGAAAGAAAACTACCTTGCGTTTGATACGAGGGATTTGGACTAGCCTCTATTACAGCACCTGGTCCGAAAACAGGCGTACCGATAGGCGTGAGGGGGGTCAGGGAGCCACTTCCTACATACAGGTACAAAAAACCATGTATGGTGAATTTGGTGAATTTATGTAAACCTACATCAAAGCGTTCAATCGAGCATTTCCTGCTGTTTCTGGGCAGAAAATCGAAGTAAGCTCGTGCTGGACGGATTTCTCCAGAGCCCAAAGCCTTGAAATCTGCATGTACATGTACGATGCTGCATGGGTTGAAGGGCACTCACTTCGCCAGCGAGATCAAAGCAACATAAAGATCAAATAAGATCCAAACGAGATAAAAGCAACCACGGGCACACCGATAGCAAATCACTACTGACACAGCCAATATGCGGAAAACTGAGCAACTAACACGGCTGCTGCATGCTAAAAAGTCACGTGCAATTCTAAAGCTGACAACTGACTTGATACAGTGCATTAGCACAGATTTGCTTAAAGTTACACCACATCAAAGTTACTGTTACGATTATCAGATTTGATACTGACAGTATTAGTTCGAGATTTTCTAGCTGGTGCCACAATCGCAAACACTTCGGGAACTTCACTTTTACCATGTTTAATGTAATAACTGTTCAGTCATAATGTTTTTTTAAATCCCTTAAATACACGTTCACATGTGTGAACCATTTCTCGCGGTTTTTGAGTATCGTGTCAAAAGCGAAAGGTGACTACAGCACTGCATTATTGAGACCTGTCAAATAGCGCCATCTATGTTGCACTGTCAGCAACATCCTTTTTCGCGATTTTCAGACCCTCCCCATGTCAAGAAATATCAAATCTGCTAATTTTCGAACTCACCCCCTAAAAGATCACATAATCATTGACCAACATTTTTTGGGGATTTCGAGTTGAGCGTACTTACAAAAATTAGACCTGAAATGATCAATTTTAGCCCATAAAAGTAATGAGTATTGTTTTATGTTTACAGTTCTGATCATTGCATTTCATTCCTGAAGACTGCTTAATCACTACTGCAGTTTTTGGCACATGAAAAACTAAGGATTTTCCATTGTCTACATGTATCTTCGAAAATAAGTTTTAAATTGCAGTTCCCAATTCAGATTTTTGAAAATTAGATCGAAAGTTAGATCCCTACCAAGTACTGATAAAATTTAAAATTTTCCATATCATTATAACTAAAAGCTAACTCCGCAGACACCCAAGGCAGTTGTGCACCAAGAACCCCACTGCCCAATTCCTCATCCCATGCTCAAATGCAAAGAATGCAATAAACCGCCACCAAGAAGGCAATCCTTTGCAATCATCGCAAAACACAAACACTTGTCTACAAGGTGAGGTATGAGCAAAACTTACCGAGAGGAGGTGAATATACTGCCGTGGACTGGGACTGATTGTGGTGGGCGATAGGACTCATCGTATCGTAAACGGACATCTCGTGCTTGAGCTGGTCCGTCGTTGTGGTGACCACTCCAGTGGTGTAACCTTGCTCAGGAAACGATTGTAGGGTGTAGGGGGATCCGTTCGTTAACGTGGTACCCGTCAGGTCACTCAAGGTTTTGCTCTCTTCTTGCTTGACCTGCCATTTGGGACGGTCAGCAAACCACATCTGCTGAGGAACAAATACACAAAATTAGCACGTTTCAGGTACATTTCAGCATTTGCTGAATGCTCGAATTTTGCTCTTCTGCAACAGCTTCTGTACACTGCGTATACTCACGTTGCCATATATCGACTCCCCATTGTATTGCGTCCTCTGCCGTTTTACTTCCTCTTCAACTTGACCATTAATATCTCGAACATCGGGATCTAAACGAAATTGGGTTGAGGAAAAAGAAATGAAAAAACAGATTTATTGTATGTAATAGTCGAGCAGTTGAGCAGAGGGCAATTTCTGGAGGATGAGAAAGGAAGGCCATTTCAGAAATTGGGCCGATCTTACACTCTATGGCCTCGCTAACAGCAGCTAAAGACAGACTGGAGATAAAAGTAAGAATGCGAAGAGGAGCTATTACGAAATTTTGTGGGGGATTGACGGTAATCGTTCCGAACCGAAATCCGTCACAGAATTACAGAAGCCACTGCCAGATATGGAGGAAAAGCCATAAAATACATGGCGTAAGCCACCTCGAGCGAGCAAAGCCAAACTGGCTGCAAAATGCGCAGCAATTTCAGCAAGTGGCTTCGTGTGGTCAGCTACAACAATCTACAGACAAATTAAGAATTTTGTGAGACATCAAAGTGACGTTTCAATTGAGCATGACAATTGGATAAAAGGACCGCAATGCTGAAGGATCGAATTAGTTTGCAAAATAGTGGATCAATTGCTATATCGGGGCATCCCATGCACAAGTTTTCAATTCAAGTCAACTTCTCAGTTTTCAGATATTTGGTATCGTTTATTAGCATTGTTGATTTTGGAAACAACCAAGTCACGGTGATTATCAAAATCTTGTGGAATGTTAGTATGGTCCACTGTCTGCTTATAATAATTTTCGACAATCATGCCTCACATTTTAATACGTAGAAATTCCATATTGTATACAGTTTGTCGTGAAATAATTTGGCTATGAATATTTCACGTCAACCCTTATACAATATGGAATTTCTTCATATTAAAAATGTGAAGCGTGACTGTCGAAAATTAAACGTCCACAACATATTTTCCAACCCTGCTTGTCTAGTAGTCAAGAATAACACCTGTCGTACAGAGGCTGTCGGATCTAAACTAACCACAAATGTCATTTCTTTATTTTGCCTGCCCTAACCACAGGCAATCAATGCCAGCCTACGAGCCGTTAGGAAAAACCCACTTTCTCACAGTATCTATGCTGAAGCAGGGCATGTTACCCCCTACCTCTAACCATGGGGTAATTAATATAATAGATATATAAATATATTGTATCAGCACATACAAGGTACAAGTTCTGCAGTACAGGGTGTCTACTGGATTTGGCGTTGCAAATTCAGTGACCTCTTCATGACTTCAAAAATTGTTCCATGCCTATTAGAATATGAGGCCGTTAAAGTTTTATGTCATGACTAAATAGTGATAATCAGAAAGATTATCCACCACTGTGGCGACATGATTATTTGCCGAAAACATGCTGTAGGCGAACGTTTTTGCTTAATTAGGTGAAATGAAGAATTTAAACCGAAATGTTGATTTTGTGAATCAATGAAAAGGCAAAAATTCCATGATCCTGCTGTAAATTTCATGACTTCCATGACCTGAATCTCATTTCATAATTTGTCCATGACTTCCATGACCGGTAGACACCCTGCAGTATGGACAGCCTAACGGTTACTTAATGAACTTTATTCTATAGAAAACATTGTCAATGTAACTTTTGTTTTATCAAATCGATTCCTAATGCCATTATTTTCTTACAATTAACTTCCAACTTCAGTATTAAATGTTCTCACCAGTTCTAAACATTTTTTTTAGAAATGTCGCTTCCCCAACCATGGGCGCCCTCTGTCGGAGCATTGGCAACGTGCTAACGCAACGTAACATCGTGCTAAGCCTGCAGGGCATCCTAGAACGGCTTTAGGAGCTTAGACAACCACAATCGCTAGTCCTAAAGTCGGATGCATCGAAACCCTCAGCAAATCAAATTCAATGGCGCGTTATCTCCAATATTTTACTAGCAACTTGCATGATGATTTCCCTCGCAGTCAGGCAATGCAATCATATTAACTAACTATTGACATTATGTCACTCGGGCATCCTATCTGTTTAGCCCCAGCACTTACAAGTGTCGGCACTTGTAATTATGTCAGCAGCACGAGAGGGGCGCTTATCAGGCGCTGCCACTTGCACCCGCCACGTGCGACCCCCCGTGCGAAAAAACGGAAGCCCCTCGGCAGAAAAGCACGATAGCGAAAATGCATTCTGTCGGCAGTGATGGAAACGCGCCATATCCATAAATGCATAATAGGTGCAGAGGTGTCAGAACGAATTTCTGCTTGAGTAGACAGCCCGGGCGAGTGTTGCAGAGGATAGCGCCAGGATGGGGATGGGAGAATCCCTTCTGACCCCACTCCACTTTTAACGTCTCAGTCGACTCTCAGAAAGGCACGTGCCCCGTAAAGGAGAACAAGTGTTCGGAAATGACACCACGATAACGGGCCCATTTAGAACATGTACACTGAAACTGATACTGTGGCTCGAAAACAATGTTCGAAGCTGTGGCCAGCGAACCTTCTGGAAGCGAGTACATGTACTACTTGATGCGAAAACATGATTAACGTTATGCAGAATGGTTCACAGAAAAGTTACAGACTAATACAGGGTATATACTGCATGGGTTTGGTATTGCAAATTCCCTGCATGACTCTCTAATGACTTCAAAAAATGTCCATGCCTATTAGAATATGGGGTCATTTAAGTTTTATCTCATCAATAAACAGCGATTTTTATAAATAATCTAAACCACAGTGATGACATGATTATTGGCCGGTTTTTTGCCAAACTGGATAACAATTGATGAATTTTAACCCAAATTATAATTTTATGAATCAATCAAAGGCACAAATTCCATGTCCCTGATGCAAATTTGAAGACTTTTACATGACCTCCATCACATGAATTTCAATTCATGACTTTTCCATGACTTCCATGTCCGGTAGGCACCCTGGAGTAATTATGAAACTGATTGGGACATTTGAAAATCGAACCCAACTTCCCAAACTTTCCTTCATTGCCCCAAACCTGCATGTCAGAAACACCTTGTTGCCCAAAGTGCTTACCAGAAACTCCTCTTTACCCGAATCTGCTTATCAGAAAGTAAATTTTACTCGATTTTACCCAACTCAGCTAAATGCAATTAATAATAGAAGATGTCTTATATTAGGCCTATAAGCGAAATCATGCCACAAAAATGACTGATTCTAACTTGATGGTAACTTGTGGTAAATTTTAACGCGTAGGCAATTCCGAGGTGAGCCTTTACCTAAAAGACACAAAATTTTGGGAAGCAGAGGTATAGGGTTATAGGGGTTTAGGAAGTCTGTCATGTAACCTCTGATTCTGAACTCATGAACTTTGGACATTCTCACTATATTTCACTGCCTAACTTTTAATCAGCAAAAGTTAGAGGTTTAGATCCAATTAGCAAGTTTTAAGAGTAGTGCGAAAATAATTTCATTTAAAATAGTAGAATTCATTTAGAATTTCTTGTAGGCATATGGTCGGTTTGGCATTATGGTTCTGCTTCCCATGGCTTCGCAGCATTGTTTTGAATGTTCTGGGAACATTCACAGGAACAGAAGAAAGGGATACATGTATTTTCAACGCTAAATACCACCACGTATAATGTTGACTAGTAACTTATAGGAAAGTTGGCGGATCATTCAGCAATGAAGAATCAAGATGTAATATAACTAACCTCGTGACCAAAGTGAGATATAAAGCTACATGTACATGTATGTCTGCAAAGACCATTACTCAACGTACATTCCGATGTCCTCCGAAGAATTCAAACCCAATGTCCTAATGGTGGAGACTTACATGTAAGGGGCGGAAATGCACCAAGAACCGACATCATTAGCAAGTGGTCCGGAATAAGCTGGAACGCCTTCTATTTTTCCGGTCACAAATTTATGACCTTTTAAACGAAAATAAAGTTGCAGTTTCATCCGATTTTGCCATCAGTTGTGAAGTGTGGAACATGGCCGCCGCCACCATTGAAGGTGGAATGGCGCCACGCATTTTTCCACTTGATCGAGTGCGAAACATGAACTTTCTCATTTGGGGCCATAATGGTCCGGTGTGTATATCAAGGAAAAAAACGCCACGGTCAAGTTCTTTAGAACTCGGCCAAAAAGGGCCAAAGCCTTTTTTTGACTTGAAATAGATAGGGGCCAACAAAGCATTGGGAAGAATGCGGCGAAACGAATGTTAACAAGAGTCGAATATTGTCCGAGGTGTTGCTCAGCTTGTGACTTTATCCAAAGGGCCTTCAAGAGGTTGAAGGAAGGGGGGAGCAGGCCAAGGAAGGGGAGAAGAGCATTCTGTAAAGTTGACTCGACTTTGTAGAGAGCACTTCATAAATAAAGATTCTTCCACTCAATGGGCTGTGGCCAGCTCCTAAGCGTATCAATCGGGTTCGAAAAGGCTAAATCACGCAGCCTGGACGTTAAGAACACCAGGCCCCAAGTACAAAACCTTAGTGAACTATTCAATACAGAAGCCAGTCAGTCTAGGGGTCTATAAACCCGTTGTTCCAGAGACCAATGACGCGTGTGGAAAACCGCTCTTCGACGTCTTGACAACTAGGGCCTGCAGCCCCCGAGGCCGTAGCCCATTTTCTGGGACCCTTTCAAGAACACGGCAGACACGTAAATAAAAGGGTATGAGTTACACCGTCTGCAGCTTTTGCACCAAATTCAATGAGTCTCCACTGGTCTGGTGGCGCGCATTCCATGCATGTTCAAAGAGATCCAAGAAATAAATTTTAACATTTGCTGAAATTCGGAATTGGTCAGACTTGAGAAGGTTCAAAGCCCTACATAGGTAATGCTCAGAGCACACGCATTTTTCAGCAATAAGTAAAAGTTAGGGAATTTTGATAATGTTCAATGAATATGCACATATCAGACAAATTATGAGGAATAATAATGGGTTCATAAGGGTTGTTCATAAACGACGTCCAAGGTTGGAGTGGGGTTGAGGTTCCCAAAGGTTGGACGATCATGGACTTGATGGGGTAGGGGTCATATGGCGTTACTTAACACTTCCCGAGCAGAGAGTACAATGAAACCTTTATATAACGACCACTCAGGAATGTTTTGCAGAATATCGTTGATTGCAGAGTTGACTATTAATGTCACCTTACGTCACACGTTGCAAGATAAGAGAAAGCCTTTCCATAACGACCACTCATTGTCTTTTGTTGGGTATTGATGATTGTAGAGTTTAGCACCATGGGCTTAATTCACACATTGCAAGATTTCAGTTGAAAATAAAGCAGTGCACAAAATAACAGAAACATTGACAGACTGGGCAAAACAATTTGTTGGTGTTGGCTACATATACATGTAGTCTGAAGAGCCCTAAGACCAAACTCGTCTATGGTCAGCAAAATCTGCAAATTTGAGCAGAGCTTACGGAATTATGGAAAGACTTTCTATTGGAAAAATTATGCATATACAGAATATACAGGAATTAGACTTAATTATGGTCAGACCGGCTACTGAAAAAATTACGAATTTAGAGAATTTACAGGAATTAGACAAAATTATAGAAACTAGATTTTTGGTGTTTTTACCCTCAACCCTGCAATCCTGGAATTTTTAAGCAATTCAATAATGTCCTTGAAAACGATTGATAAAATTGAATTGAACGGGTCGATTCCAGAATTATTGCTGTATTGAGGGTAAAACATCAGAAGAATAAAGTTTAGGAAGACTTTCCATAATTTTGTCCAATTCCTGCATATTCTGGAATGGGACGTTCAGGATGGGTTAGAAGTCGGAGTACGGGGTCAAAAGTCGACTTTTTTGATGGACGTCGTTAATGCACAACACATCAAACACTAAAAAAGTTGAATAATTTTTTTCATCGCTTCGGCCACTTGCGTCACGATTGAAAGCTAATGAAACGTGCTCGAAACCCTCCGCTAATTAATTTCCTCAGTGTGGATTGTCGAGAGTTGGGAGCGTGTATTTCTCCACAAGTGGATTTTTATCTTTCAGCATCGCAGAAAACACGCCATGTAATCTCTGGTGTTCACATTGTGTTTGTTTTCTCCGTTTTTCGATACGTGTGTATACAGTGCAAGCTCTCAACATGCAGCTGAATTAATTGGAAAATGGTGATTGATTTTATGGCCTTTAATCTCTATAATTGACTCTCTCAATATGTCCTATCGCTTCCAGTAAACTATCTGACCTTATTATACGGCGGGGTGATGGTAATGTATAGACAGAAAGCCACGAGGGAGTTTGACATTCGGGTGTTGTAGAAGCGTGGCTGGAGCACCAATTTGGCGCTGACTTTTTGTCAAATTGAAAACGCCATTGAAAGCGAACGAATTGGTTCAAAAGTTCCCTCATCAGGAGTTTTTTTGTTGCAACCGCAGAATAGACAACATGCTGGGATCGCTTTGGAAGTGCTTTAAAGCATATGTAACCGAATCTCTCTAATTTTATATTGTGCGCAGGGCTGCCAGGGACATTAATTTCTCTCGCTTGCACAGACAAGGGGAAAGGACTTTATAAGAAATAATGCTGCACTAGCAATGATTAGAACTCTTAATGAAATAATGGAAAAAGGCCTGCTATACAGATTGCCACAAAACAAAATACCAATTATTCAATTGTATTCGCGTGCGACATTTCACACACTTGTATATTTCGTTAGATAAAACAGGATTTTATTTTCGGCCTGGTCAATTCGCGAGAAAACTACGAAAAGAGAAAAGTCCTAAATTATGTGCCTATGATTTATGGGTGAGGAATCCTCTAAGGTCTTCCCAAACAATGTCCCACCCAGCATTTCTGTTAGTGCTTCGTTATTAGTTTTCACTTAGTGTGTAACTTGGTCCAATCTTAAAATGTATCGAAGGTGTTTGGCGAAAAGTAAACCAATTTATGTTTCTGTGACTTAACAATATGAACAAGTTTTAAAGAACCCATTTTGCGATCTAAGTGAGGGAAAGGATTTAAAATCCTTTTACGTTGCTTGATGGACACAAGAATGGCCAAAGAAATGCACTGTCCATTCCAACTTCAGAAATTTAATTTCCGACATTAAATTAACATTGTCTGTTTTCAGGGCACGTGATAAGGCAGGCATGACATCTTCAAAACCTGAAAAGTGCAGCCTACTAGCCATTAGTGAATGATTGGGACGAATAACATAAAAAGCATTTCAGTCCAGCCGTTCGAATTTAAAAAATTAAATTCGGCACCAAGTGAAAAGGAGTGATAATCAAAACATGCCAAAGACTCGTGCCCTGATCTAACCATAGTGATGTAAGAAAATAGCGGAATTCCAAAAACACCCACAAGGAGGCATGCAAACTCATCAGCCATATTTTCCGAATTAGTACTGCATTCCAAAACGCGAACTAAAATTAGTACGACGTAGATGTGGATCATACGAGTTGGAGGTTTTAAAATTAGGAAAACCAACAACAACAACGAATCGACCTTGCATGCATCCATTTTGGGGTTTTATTGAGTGCGTCACGATTGCAACGATCCTGAATGCAATTCGCGTTGCAATCAACTGGGTTTTAGGGTGGCGAAAGTCCTTAAAAGTCAAAGTCCTAAAACGTTTTACAAAAAATAGAAAGTCCCTAAGTCCTTATGTCCAAGAATAAGTTTAAATAAGGGCGACTTGGCAATGACTTCAAAACTTGTTTCGATGCATATTAAAATATGGGATTGTTAAAATTTTATGTCATCCCAAAATCGAGATGACACCCTATACCGGTGTCAGCACTCGTCATAATTTTCAACCCCTGCTTCCAAATTTAATGATAACACGATTGCTGACCAAACAAATCTCGACTTGTGGGAAACTTGTAACAAGAACCCAAATAACAAATTGTAGATAAACACAAATGCATAGCAAAATAAGATGAAATTTCATTTTTGACTTTTCCATGACTTCCCTGACTGGAATACATGTACTAGACATCCAGTAAAATTCATAAAAACGTCCTTCACCTGAAAACTTACTTTCGCCACCCGTGACATTTTTCCGTAATTGTACACGTAATTACGTTTCCCTTCCTGGGACTTCTGGGGCACCCTGTATCCGTTTCCCGAAAGTGGATTGGGCCATAGGTTTGACGAGGTGTCCCATCGGTGCTATTTGCTCTCCCCTCATTTTCGTAATTTTCAATCCTGCTTTTTTGATGGTGCAACCCCCCTTCAATCTCGCCAGATGTTCATTTCCATCTCTCGGCCTCGGTAGGTAGAAAGTGAATCGTTCGCTTCACCACATTACAAAACTATTCTAGCGTGCACGCCGAATTTACATACGCTATGTGCATGAAAAACTAAGTGGTTTTTAGTGAGCATCTTTCCAACGAAATCAGTGCCAGACCCGATGGGGGCGGGGCCCTCGCGCGTGATTAACTACATGTCGTCATCGTATTGACGGTGTGTAAATGATAGTTGGCGCTGGGCGGAAAACTCCACATCTGTGAATGAACCTCTCGCCATTTTAAGCTCCCCCTAGCGGGTCCCCCTGACCCCCTCATCCCAATTCTGATCGTAATAAATGCGCGCCACCAACAAAGTGAAGTGCCATCAAATTTGAGCTTCATTACTCCGTGTTAGAAACACGATAATGCAAGGGCTGAGGGAGAAAAAATGACGATTATGCGCCTTCAATAGAAATTAAACCAATCAAATGACTACGTTTCATTACTCAATTAGAAAAACAGCGATAGAAATTCGGGCCCCAAGGGGTTTGCTTTCCTCTGGTTTTAGGTATGCCAAAAAAAGTTGCATGCTGCACCTAAGGTTGGCAATCACTGCTAGCGTACAGGTAATGCAGGCACGCCATCCACTTATTTAAAGGGGTGTCTAGGATAGCTACATTAACTCATGCTAACATTTTTTAAATTCTAACCCGTGGCATTAAAAGCTAAAATTTAATTGCAAACAATGCGAGTTAAGATTATGAGCGTCAATTCCAATTACATCATGACTTACATCATGACGCGGCTTTCAACAATCGCTTAATTTTTCATTTCACTTCCAACTCAGTACCTCACTAGGGGGTGTCAATCCCAAAAAAATTAATTGTAATTTAAATTGACTAATTGGTTTGCGCATCCTCAACTGACTACCAAAACCGGTTTTTCAGGTTTTGGCAGGCACACGCGCACATCAATTAGTCAATTTGAATTACAATTATTTTTTTAGGTTCGACAATTAGAAAATGCCAATTGGTTGGGAAACACTGCTTCACACTGCTTTCAATAAGCGTTTAATTTTACAACTCAATTTAACTCAGTACCCCTTTTTCAGAAGGGATATGCCATGTAGCAGGAGGCCCACGACAGGACAATTTACTCTATGGTTACCACTTCATTCCTGAGAATCAGTAATGGCTTAAGGTTATGCTTCCAAACCTGGGGAAATTACCCAAATTGGGTTAAAGCAGTTTTTCTTTGGGAACACAAAATTTACTATAAAGGTATTCAGAAAAGTTCTCTGAAGAAAGTGATCAGTAAGTGGGTAGTAATACTCGAGAACAGTAACTAGGTTTTTGTTATTACATTAAAGCATATTTGATGATGATATGAATACGTGTCACCTCAACTTCGGCTAATAAACGGCTTTTGGGTAATAATTACTTTGCGTTAACTGGAGTGATTTTTGAGTGATGAAGGTAACAACTTGGGAAGCTGGGGCGTAAGTCGGTCTTTAACATTTTCTGAATTGGGTAAAATGATTTCTACATGTAATAAACGGCTTTGAGAACAAGGATTTTCTGCTAATTTTGGGTAATAATGGAAAATTCCGGTAAGCTGGGGCTGAAAGCTATCCATTGGAAGTTTGCGCCAATGTCTAATAGCAAGCAATAAGTGAATTTTTTTTCCAAACTAAATCGTGCAATTGCAGCCAGATTTTCTTTGGGAACACAAAATTTACTATAAAGATATTGTGCAACGTCATAAATCGCATGCTTCGTCACATGAGCGATATCCAAATTTGCTCTAAGAATGGCCCGATGCTCGCGGGCGAGATTTTAAGCCACCACATTACACGTATAATCGCAACTTATGAAGAAAAAGTCTTTGTGGCGTAGTTTGCAGCCATTTTACATGGTGGTTTTAGTGGCATATGCCTTCACAGCTCAAAGAGCTTATCACACGGGTGTGCAGTGGTAACATCCACCGTTCCATCGCACTTCCCCCATCCATTAGGGGGCGCTGGGGATCCCAAAACGCCGCCCCTCCCTGACGACTTAATCAAGATGAAACAACATCCATTTAATCACCGTCAGAATGATTAAATCAAGTCAGCGAATGCACATGCACAAAGAAGCCACGGCTCCTGCACTCGGTTTCTCCTCGACCCGAAGCTAACAAGGCATCCACATCGAAAAATGTCCCGTCCCTCTGCAATTTCCAAAGGGACGTGGGGGAGGGGGAAAAGTGCAAAGCCAAGCAGAATAAAGCCTGGAAACCTGGTTGGGTTTGGAAAACTGCGAGATAAAACAGATGATACTCAAATCGAATTCTGCCACTCAGGTGCCTCCGACCCCATTACTTAGCCCCTTCTACCAGCCTGAAAATATAAGAGGCAGAAATCACAGGCTTGGACAACTGCGAAATACTGAAATTTTCAGATCGAATTTTGACTGTTTATGACCCATCTCTTGGAATCATAATCAGAATGGGGCCACTGGACATGTGCATTTAAGGGGATCAATGAAACTAATTGCCTCAATTGGATCTGATTTTCTAATTAAAATAATTTTAGAAAATGTCAAAATTAAAATGTTCAAAGTTTTATGGCTGCACTGCCTTCCCAGAGTGTCTATCGAATTTGGTATTGCAAAATCCATTGCAAACGGCATGTGTCCATTCCTATTAGAATATGGGGTCACTCAAGTTTTATGTCATGGCCAAATAACGATTTTCAAAAACATTATCTACCACTGTGGCGACATGATTATTGGCCAAAACACGTAGTACACGAAATGTTTTTCGGAAATTGGTTAAAAATGAAGAATTTAAACCCAAATTTTTAGTTTTTGAATCAATGAAACGCCTAAAAAGCCATGACCATGTTGTAAATTTCATGACAATTCCATGACCCTGATGTAAATTTCATTATTTTACATGACTTCCATGATCGGTAGACACCCAGGGAATAGGTTTTCGTATGCTAAACAAGTATGGTTGAAAAATATCGTGTCCAGTTTTATTCTAAAAAATTTCCCATTTTCTCTCATTAACAGTGGATAAATAGCTCTAGCAAGAAATTTTTTTTTCACTTGCTCAGATTCGTTGCTCAAATTTTTAAAACTAATAATATTTGTTTTGCCATATTCCTTAACTACTGATGAAGTCGCTCTAACATACAAGTATGATGGATTTTAAATACATGTACTATGGTTGATATTAAAGTCTTACTTGAAATTTTAAATTGGGAATTTGGTGGATTAAGAAAGAATTTCATTGTAGTCTGTATGACGGATTTTAATGCCTGACCCTATTTCAAGTTGAATTTCACCTGATATTAAAGTTCCACTTACAAATTGAAATTAAAAATTTCCAGGACTAAGAAAGAATTCCAGTATACAATGTATTTTCAGAATTTTCAGCCCAATAGACATGCCTCAAAATAGCTTCGTGTGAATCTGAAGCAACATTGGAAATCAAAACTAAATTAAGGGCTCTGTTCTGGTATCGTTGAAAAACATTGTGAGGGACCTTTGTGTTGCCCCTCCTGTGATCAGGCCACTAAGCTCTTTTCAGCCCCTTATTTTTGATCGCTGCACTAGAAACCATTGGGATTTCATTAATGGTGGCTTAGTGATCGAATCAAAACGATGCAATTAATTTGTGTAACGTATTGCTCAAATATTTGATCGGGTCGGTCGAGAGCATTCTCGTGTCATGGGCATGTCCATCCACACCGATTTAATCTCATTGCTGGTGTGCAAAGTCGTCCAACAGCTTTTGGGTTGTTTTTGCCCCTTCGACATAAGTGTACGTGTTATTGACGAGAGGCCAACATCAGAGCTCGTATTTCCAGTTTGTTCACGAGGGGCAGACAACAACAGCATCAAAAATTGAGGTTCGCGTAGCGGACCACTTGAAGTGGAGCAAGTTGACATTTTTTGCTCAATTAATGACCGACGTAAGCCATTAGATTTTATCGATAGACTGCTTATCAAATCAATTTGGTCGAATTATGAGACATTAAAAGTCGAGCAATGGTTAAATAATGGAGCAAAAAATTAATAATTCTGCCAAAAAGGAAATGACTGTCGGAAACGAGACAATCACATCCAGCCCATTAAATTACCGCCGATATTTGTTCTTAGCCACACGCAAACATTCTCGAGGGAAAGGTATGATGTCATTCAAACAATGAACAATTAAATAGGTTACGCAACTTGTTCATTGATGTTGGGCGGATTTCAAGGGCATAAAGTGCTTTCCAGACGTTAGGAACTGCATAACTTTTGACCCCTTACCGTTCTTAATTGGACAACCCCCATCCTATCCCAGTATATATTTGTAGACGATTTGTTATAGATTAATATATTTTTATCAATTTGGTTTTTTGTAATCAACACAGCATCAGTCCATCTGGAACTGACTCGTTACAAGTTTTCAACATTTTATCATTCATTTAAATGTACAGTACTGATTTTCCTAGTAAAAAATTGGTTTACACCCTGTATGCACTAATGTTCCACTCTACATGTATTCTAATTCTGGAGATATTGCTAACCAAGAAATATGATGAAGTTACCCTGTTCATATTTATATTTTCCACACACCCTGTCTGGTATTCTGGTGAAATCTTGTAATGTATGCATTAAGGACATGTTACCTGTACTCAACTCTACAATTATCGCCACTCAACTCGTGAGTGGTTGTTACAAAAAGTTTTTACTTCTCTCTTGAATGTTACAATCGTGCCATAAAATAAAAATCTGACGTAATCTAGTTAGTATACAAGCACTGATCATCCGATTTTTGATTCCCCCTGATAAATATACCAGTACGTGTACATGTATTTCAACTACGTGTCTAATATACAAGATTGACACATCTCCTAGCAGTCGGAACTATGCTAACCTAAAAATGTAATTTGCTCAGCTGCCCCTAACCGCCAGGCAATCACTGCCAGCCTACGAGCTTTTGGAAGAAGCCCGCCTTTTCATAGTGGCTATGCTGGGGCAGAGCATATACCGTAGTATATACTATATGTACCCACCTCCAACCTCGGACATCGTTTATGCACATTTTTCGTTCGTAATGTGCACCAACAACACAAAATGCACCTTCATAAAAAATGCATTCGATTTTCATTCAAGCATGTTTTCATTTCACGAGCCTGTCAGGTCCATGGGCCTTCAAGCTTCAAAGATATAGTCATGTTCATTTTCCTAACACTTGTTTACTCCCTCACACCTCAGCATAAATCTCAGCATCCCGAATGATGAAGCGCCAAGCGCCATATCCATGCATGGAACGCAGAGTAGAAACAATGAAGGAGTGGGAGGGGCCGCGAAGAAAATGCCAAAAAGAATGAAATGTTGAAGTAATTGCAGCTGCACGTGTTGTTTCCACTATGTGTGTAGCATAAAGTGAGCGCACCATTGGGAACTTGATCAGCAGCAAACTGGCTTTCCTCTGCTTTGTGACACATAATTAAGTTTTCGGTCCGCAGGTACCATTATTTTTCCATTACGGGTTTCCATGAATTTTCCATCACAGCGCTTCCGAGCCGCCCTGTTAGTGATCCGCAGTTGATTGTGCAAAAAGCCAGCCTAATGCTATATAGGCCTAGGCGTGTGTCAAATAAATCCCAAATAACATTTAGACGACAATATAGGCGAATAATTTTCGGAGTCGCGAACGCAACGGCTGAAATATACATCGTGTAAACTGATTTTTTATTTATATTTCATGCCTATGAATCTGTGACTGCGGGGGCGGATGAGCGCATGCACACGTGACTGAAATTCAGCTTTAAAACGCTGGAGTGGATAGGCGGCTGATAGCAGGGCTTAATAGAGGCGAACAAACCGTTCAATTTACACGCCATTCGCACAAACGAGCGAAACAAAATTCAGAACGTGCCACATTTTCTCCAGAAAACCATAATCTGCCCGAAAATGTACTTAATTTTCGCGCTATTTGCTTTGGGAAATTGTCGTTGAATGCATGCAGTCAACAAATTTAGTAGTCAATATCAGTTCAAAGCGATTTGGGAATCTTCCATAAAGACGTTACCCTCATAATGGGATTCATGCATGTGCCAAATAACCAGAGGTTAAAAACATCAGTCTGGGAACGTCCTAATATTACGTCAACAGTTCGAAAACGTGCTAATATGTCATCAGTTCAGGAACGTGCTAATATGTCATCTTTTCAGGAACGTTCTAATATTGTGTCATCAGTTTAGGAACGTTCTAATATTATCTCATCACATTTTCGTGCTTTTAAAACCCTTTAATTCGCTCATGCTTCCTCATTTTCAGACCCCCAATGAAGCAAAAACATTGACCGATGAAATTTGAGCGTCAATAATTAATTTAAGGAACGCAAAATTACAAAACGCCATAGACGCAGTTTTTCCTGGATCCAACAGGATCCATAATGACATCAATTGGCCAAGTCCCTCCCCCTCAGTTTCGTCATAATGCGTCAACATTTGGCTAACTTAAAATGACAATACTTGAACGTCTCCTTTTTCAAAAAATTGCACATATTTTGACTAATTAAATTCAAATTTTATATACAGGGTGATCCACGGATTAACATTATAGCGAAAATGGACCTTGATATGATTGTATTTGATTTTCTAACTACTAATCAGCAAGCTTTAGAGGTGAACGCTGTTGAAGATGACGATATTAGTCCAAAAAGGTTAATTGTATACTAGGAAATATTGGTGAATCTATTTCGAATTTACTTCGAATTTACTCAAATTACCATTACAATTAGATTTTGGCGTTATATGTACATGTAGGTGACAGTGTCAGCCGACAGACAGAATGTATAACAGGTGGAGAGAGATTTCGATTAACATCTGCTGTCGAATTTTGATGTTGCCATTGAGTTCAAAATCAGATAGCTTCCAGTGGCCCCTGGCGAATAAAATCTTCCCTAAACATCGTGCGATAAGCGTTAAACAGTGAAATTCTAGCCAGCATGTTTGGTTGGTGGGTAACTAATATCGTTCTGTTCAGCAAGGCCATGGAGGAACAATCCATACAGCTCCATGCCCAACACTGGAACACAAACGAGTACTCTAAATAGGCCTCCATATAGACCCAAGGCTAGGCTAGGGCCTAGGTTTTCCATTTGCATAAAAGCTAATCTGATGGCAAATGCAATTTCGCGCATAGAAATTCCAGAAGGAAAGATAACACGTTAAATTCCCTCTACAAAAAGGCTCGTAGAGCATTTGCATCAGCGCTAGCGAAATAAAGTGCGTTCATAAATGTATACGTAATTTGAGAAGTACCAGCGGCTCTACCTAGCTTCGCCCTATAAAGCGCAATAATGTTATTTTAAGCACTTCCACGTGATAATGTGAGTATCAATTAGGCCCGTGAGATCGGCCATAGATAACCGAAATTTGCTTTTACGGTCTGGGATGTGCGTGGGGAAACGGCATTTTGCGTCTCGAGTCTTGTGGAGGAAATAAAAGACGAAGGGAACCTAGATAACTTAATGGGTGCATTTGATGATGTCTATTTAGATTGGGTTTCACGGAGGAAACACAAAAGAGGAGAAAAACTACAACGAAACTCTTATCCGATAATTAGGTGGAATATGCATTGCAAATTCAATGCGCTTCATCTAGCCGTGCGGGTTTATACAGTTTCAAGAGAGCTCCTTTGAAATGGAAATCTGAAAACTCACAACCCATGGGCTGATGGAACATGACAACCGATCGAAGCTAAAGAAAGATTCAAATTTCGGAAGACTGGAACGACATTTGCAGAAAGTTACGACGGTTTCGCAGTTATGATGGCATATTTTTGCACGAATATGCAAACCTGCAGGGGATTTCAAACCTCAATTTGGTGAAAGTACCCATTTTCAAAATCTACAGTGAAAATTAAGCTACATGGACTATACAGGACTTACGGTTATTTGATTTATCTGGTGTGACCAAATAAGTCAAACAATCGTAAGTCCTGTTCACTCCTCTAACTCAATTCAATTGGTTTATATATAATCAGCCAAAATCGCGAGTCGTCAACAAGCTATGCATTGTGTGACCAGATAAGCAGTGTTACCAGCTTCGATTTTCGGTTGTGGCATGTCAACAAAAATTAACGAACGCGTGAAAAAAGCGTGATAAAAGTTCGGTTAGACTGATTTAGAATACCGGTATACACTGACTGATCAGTTTCTTCAGACTACTTCGTATTCGGAGGTGTCATTTTTACCCAATTTTCGGTAATTGGCTTAAGTGGATTTTAGTATTTTCAGTCAATACTTAAATGCAGTACTGGACGTTTATTGGTCGAATCATAATTTCTAACGCTTGTGTAGCTCGAGTTGCCAAGACTCATTTGGTGTAAAATCAGCCTTAGTGTAAAGGGCTTCTTATTTCTAATTCTGCTCAAGCGATTGTTAATAATTAAAGTAATTGAAGTCGGTTAAACGGATATCAAGGGGTCAAAGATGTAATGAAATCGTCATCCGGTTCTCGCTAAACTAGTTAAAAAAAATCATCCCTCAATTCAGTCAATTTAGGGGAAATTATATGCATTTTTAAATGGGGATTGCATCTGAATTTGATGATTGCTCGTCCAATAAAAGACTAATGTCTGAGAATTATAAACCGACAGACTCCGATTTGATAACAGCAATTTTAAACCATGACGACATTCTGAAGCCACGCCCTACCAGGTTAAGGGGAGAAGCTATGATGGAATTCGTGGAAGAAACTTGGGAAGGGCAGTCATAATTGGGAACTGACAATCATAATTGGGAACTTGGCATTCACATTGGGAACTGAACTTCCCAGATAAGTTAGGGAAATTAAAATTGAAATTACTATTTAGCATTGAGATCTTACCGTTTTCGTCCCTTTTCCTTTTACTGATGTTTCCATTGGGATCTGCATTTGGAATTCCTAGAATACCATTGATGGAATAAGATGGTCTGTGTAGTGAAGGTGGCGTTCCTTCGTGGGCTGGTGGTGCATGAGTTATCACTGACGTAGTATTGGACACTAAGTTGCCCGTCGGACTAGTACCATTGTTATGCTGGGAATGATGATGGACTTGTTTCGCTTTCTCGGCTGCTTTGTTCCGCACAATCCTTAAATCAAAATAAAATCGAGATTGTTAATAAGTATGCATATTACGTCATTGTTTGGACAATCAATTTCTGGTGGAAATACATGCAGCACATAATTAATGAGAATGGGAATAGGCGAAAACAAAGTCCTCCAAGGATCTAGTGACGTAGCAAGGGTCCCAGCTTGATGAATATTTTTCCCTAGGGCTGTCCCCATTTTATCACACCACTTAATACTCCAATTTTCTGGTTTCCAAAATGCAACGCACGAAGCAAATGTTTACCAATCAATCGAGAAGCCATACCGAGGCGCAGATCATGGAGTTGCCAGAAATTAGTTCCCTGAACTGATTTATCTAAACAGAATGATCAACAATTGTGCCTCTGGCTCCAATTACGATTTTGCACATTTAGCATTTCAAGAGGTTTCAAGTAATCCACAATGAGCAGATGTTCATTTTGAACGAAAGTTAATCAGGGGAGGCGAGATTAACAACTCATTCGAGGTGAGGTAATATTTGACGTTCGTGCTGAAAGCTCATTCCAGCACCGTTCCAATTTAGTCACGAATGCACGATCCTATCCTGCTTTTCAAATTTTGGGCATGGCCAAAATTGTTGGCCAATTACAGTGCAATATGGTGAATACTAATTTCTGAAAACAAAATTTATTGAGTATCCCAAGTTTTCCAGGGGCATATTATAGTTTGCCAGGTTAAAAAATATATTGTAATGAATTAATGTGCCACAATTCCATTAAAACAATATTTAGTTGATTAATAATAAGGAAATGCCATATGCGATATTTTAGTCAACCTTACCAAACAAACATAAACGTACATGTATCCCTATGGATTTTACGAGCATTTCTTTGAAAAACTGCCAGAAATAGTGGATGCTAAGTATATTTTGTTGAAAATGTTTTTTTTTTTTTTTTTTTTTTTTGGAAATGCATGTAAAAATAATAATGGAAGAATTTTTTGAGGATTTTTTTGATATAAACTTGATTATCAATAATGCAGTCTTAGACCACTTTGACAATAACGAATTTTAGATGTAATCTCTTGAAAACATTTTCCAGAAATAATATCAAATCAACACTTACGGTAATTTAATTTTTTTAAGCTAAATCATCAATAATGCATAATAAGGTTGATTTAGGAGCGCGGCAGGCACATTTTTTAGAAAAACAAACACAAATACTGAATTTTAGCGGGATGATTGAATTGATTATCAGGCCAATCATTTTTGTGCTGTTTTCTCAGAATTACAACGAACTGACACAAAAAAACACTTTGATATTGAAAAATTACAGGTTTCAATTCAAAATTATCTGAATTTTCCAGGTTGAACTTAAAATTCCCTGAGGATACCAGGGCAGGTTTTCCAGGAATTCCAGGTTAGTAACAGATGGTTATTCATGTAATAAATGAATAAAGCAGTATTTCATACCATATTTTTGAGAAATCACCATCCTTGGCTAAATGATGAGAAAAAATCAACATATTTCAGATAACCCAAAAGCTGTTCTAATTGCATACGAGTTTCCAAAACCCCAACTGCACATGTTGATGTGATGTGTCAAGGGTACCACTGTCGGCATTCTTGTTGGGGGAAAACAACGCTGGTCAAGCGTGCATATATAAATATGGTAGTTGAAAAATGGTAAATGGTAAAACAAGTAAGAAAAATTATTCTTTGAGCTCAGCGGTTTCATCAGAAGAAAACGGAAGGCCCAAAGAAGTAGCCATTCTGTCAAACTGAAGTCATACTTCATGTTGTTGGAAGACAATTTGAGAGTTTCTTTTCCATAGGCGCACATATGGTCCGCTTTGTGCACCAAGGAGCCGACAAGAAGGGCAGGCCAATATATTAAGTGGGACGTGCAGAACGAGCACATGTATTGCGTAAAAATGTTCAGCAGAAACCCCAAGAGCCCAACTATCAGAAATAAACTAATTAAAACGAGAAAAATTCTCGATGACAGCCATGTTTGGCAGGCAGTATTCCACGAATGCTGGATGACAAGTGCCTCAGATTTTAAAATTTGGGAAATATCTCACAGCCACACAGCATTTTCAGTAAATAGTATCAATTAGGCTAATTATCGGTGGTTACGAGGGATTATTTAAATTAACACATGTTCCCTCGTCAAGTTAAGTGCATGAGAAGAAAACTCCGTTAGTTTTCTCACGTACCAATTGAGGCAGTAGTAATAATTACAAGTTGCTTGAATTAGGCTAGCAGCTTTCTTTTTCTAGAGACTAAATCTAGTTTTAATGAAAAGCAGGTTTCTTTTGGCGATTTTATGACACGTCGAATTTCCTTGCATGGTTTGCCACTCGCAAGGGGCAGCAGTCAAGTTGCAAAACTGGAAAAAAAAGCAGTTTTTGCTTACCTGTTTATGGAGCTGACGCTGGGAATATTGTCTTGATCACAAATAGCATCCGCCAGTAACCTGTCCCTGATTTCCCAAGCAAACATTGTAGGATTTTGCTTCTTGTAATTTGCGATGGCGTCCACCACTTTCGGGGTGGCCACTTTGGGTTTACTGCCTCCAATTACACCTGGCTTGATTGATCCTGTTTCATAGTACCTGGAATAGAAACAATTCAACGCTTTACTGACATTCAGAACAAAAATGTGTTTCAAGAAATTGGATGTTCAATGCAAATTAACCACTTCGAGTTTTACACATGCATAATGATTGCAAAGGAAAAGTGGTTTGAGTTATCACTATGTCCTAAGTTGACTTTTGCTGTAACTTCCTTTGGCATACGCCTTCCTAATCGCAAACAAACGCAAATTCAACTTGACGTTTAGCACACGTCCACGGTCGACGCCACAGGGTTCAGGCACGACGCCAAGAGAATGAAAATACTAAGTACAGTATTTGAAAACGAAATGGTTTGCTAAATTAAACAAATACAGACTAGTTAGAAGACACAATTAGGAGAATTTCAATAGATGCGGCATCCAGAACATGCAAGCATACTTTTCTTGAGCTGTCAATCTCCGTTTAAACGTTCATAATGTCAGCATATTTTTGTAATCCGTCAATGGCCACAAAATGGTTCAAACAGGACGTCACGAAAATAATAATATATACGGATTTATTCCTACATGGAACCGGGTATATCCTAATTGGGACCTTCAGCTAAAGACATTGTATTACCAATTATCATATTGCACCTGCAGATGACAGTCTTAAAATATTACTATTTTGAAGGACAGTTTATTACAGTATTCGTAAAACTATATGCAGGTCAATTTTTTTCTGGGAGACAGACTTAGTTTCCAAGATACCTAGACGTTGATGTTTGGAGTCTCTGTATACTAGGTTAGGGGCTCAATTTCATAAAACACAAGAGATGAAGAACTGAGTTTGAGGAGTGAAATGTGCACCTAATACTGAGGACTAACGGAACTAATATTTTGTTTTGCAACCTATAGATAATGGCGGAAATCGCGATGACGTGTCGCTGTGTGTTCAATGTAAAAATGAGATTACCACGGTTTTTAATTATCGCGTTTTTCTTTGGTATGTCCCCAGTATAAAGGGTAACCTATAGTTGTTGATGTGGTTGTTAAATTGTGGAACATGTTTCCTCAAAATGTATCCACAATTCTAATACGTGAAACAAATTTGTGGAAACAAGTTTACGGAAAAAGGCTGTTTCTGCCAACATTTTCTTTGTTTGCTGTTAATGTCAACACTGTTAGTGGAAACACGTTTCCACAAACTCGTTCTAGAAAATATTTTTGCTGATTTATGTTTTCACAAAATGTTCCAGGCTTCAGAGTGAAATACTTTCAGATGAATGCTGCGACACGATCTATGAAAACAGCGACTAAAGCTCTGTCTCACATCACGGCCGCCATTGTTTCTTCAGGTTTATTCAATTTCACGTTCGCTGTACGCCCGCTTAGCAGCCACGCATCCCGAGTAAAATTAGCCTAGTTTCATGCTCTGCTTCATTAATTCGGCTTTCCCCAGCATGGCAGAAACCCGATTCCGAGTGCACTACTTGTCGCATTATGAAATTGGCAAGCGAAAACCCTGCGAGACAGACGTAATAGCCCGTGTGACAGTTTTTTCCCTCCAATCCTTTAATTCATATTCGGTCGATCTTCCGTGCGCTGCGATTGCAAGGGCGTTTCGCAGCAAAAATGTCACATGTGGTTCGGCCTCGATAAGAGAAGATATCTTGGCAGGGTTTCGTCGTTTTAACGAAGGCAGAAAAAAGGCCGAAAAATGTATGACAAACAGCCAAGATGGCAGATTGCATTGGAAGCCACCATTAACTGTCCCCGTGTCTTTGCACGACAGTCAAAGAGTTGCTTGTGTCGCGGCTAGGCCAAAAGCATTCCTGCACAAATGGCGGCAACGACAGCGTATCGCCGCCGTAATCCAATCCGCAGCTGTTGTTGCCTTCTGCCCGCCCCCACCATGTGACCCGTAGCCTAGCAACCGAAGGACCCCCGCCGCGAATCATCTCCAAGATGAAACTCCATCGCAAGATGCCTTCTAAGCCCTTATGTTAATGCCCGCCGTGTTAATAACGTAATTCTGTGCGAAGACTTTTTCCGCCTCATCAATATTCTTGGAAACTGGAAAATCGTTACTTGGAATAACTGTCGCTCGCTGGTCCGACTTGTGGGCATAAATTTTCCGGGCAAATTACCCGGAATCGTTTACTCGCGAGATCGCATCACCAATGCTAAAACCTAGCCCCTCCAATTAATGCGCGTTTAGTGCCATGGCGTTTGGGGCAAGGACCCATGTCACCATCCTCCCTAACGAACGTGCAACACGCAGAAAACCTGACGTGTGAAATCCTACGTTTTCGGCATGGTTCAAATGTGCCTTACGCTATCAGGGTGTCTACTGGATTTGGGATTGCAAATCCCTAGTGATTGCCAAAAAACGTTGTCGACGAAATTTCATTTAATTTTTATCTCATTTTTTATTTATTTTATTTGTTTGAAATTATTTTGAGTTTATTTTTAGTAAAAATTTATTTTGTTTTATGAATCTTTCATAGTCAAAAATTCCATGACCCTAATGTAAATTTCATGATTTCCATGACCTGATTATGCGCATGACCCGTTTCACTGATTTTTCAATATTTTACTTTTGGATTCATGACTAAACGGGTTGTTCAAAATGATTTGTGCATTGTGCTTCTAATACTAGTTTTAAAAGACATTGTTTTGGTAAGGTATATGGGGACGTCCATAAACTACGTCGCCAAGTTTTTTTCCATTTTTGAGCCCCAACCTTAAACTACGTCGCCACCATATTATTAACCACCTTAATAAAACATAGTAAAATAACTAAAAATTAATTTCAAATTTGCATTTCACCATTTAAGGGTAAATTTTCCTATTGAGATTCAAGCAGATTATGGAACATCTCTAATTTGTGGAATCAGCCCAAAAAAATTTATTTTGGTATGATTGTAACAATTCTGTTCTAGATGTATTGTTGCATTCCACCAATGTAAATATCCAAAAATTCACCTCACGATTTACTTGTATACTGCCTTTTTTTGAAAAAGGGAAATCGACAAAAACTAAGGGGATAAAGTTGATTTGTTTAAAAATTAGATGAGTCAATTCTTGTTAAAAAGTAGCCCATGCAGAATAGGGCAATGGATGCCAGTTCTAGTAGACATGTATGTCAGTTATTTTTGGGATGTTTCCCAATTTTAATAAAATAATTCAACGGATGACATTTACCGCTATGATGATGCTTGAACATTTTTTTATCCCGTTGTGGTTTTAAAATGCGACTAGGTCAAGACCGCGCTTTAAAAAACGGGTCATCTTAGCAATCTGAGCCGTGCTGATAACGAGGAAATTTCGTTTTGTTTTTCAATGCCCCAGCGAATCCAATTAATCAACGATTTTTTTTCCAAAACACAAATCCCCATTAATTGGCGGTTGCACGAAGGTTCCGGAGGGTCCGATAAAAAAGCGGGGTTGCACACTCCCCATCAAATATCATATCCGATGATTATACATTATAATAATTCTATCGGAAAGAAAGGGGGGATTATCGCGCTAAGATTAAGCTTAGACAAGCGTGTAATTTCGCGGCTAAACAGCCGTCGAAGCACCTACTGCGTGCATCATCCCAGATTATCATTAATATGTCCATCAAGTATACAACAATTTTGAAGAGCCAACAAAAATCCCTATCTGCTATCTGCGCATCTTGACGGCTTTGTCAGCGACTGAATGCTGAATGTAATACGATTTGAGGTTTGGCTGTGCGCGCTAGGGTGCGATGCATGCCGAGGGTATCCATGCACTCGTCAGGTGCTGCACGCCCCAATACCCGCAAAACTCAAGGACCGTTCATGCGAGGTGCAGAACAGAAACACTCGGAAGACACGGTGGCTACCAAGACAAAACACCGTGTACTAGTTTACAATTTCAACTATTGTTCGAGCTCATTTCGACACGGGGTAACATAACGTACACGGCTAATTTGAAATAAGGATTATATACTGTATTTTGCTTGTTGTGTTGTTCAAATATGATGACTTACAAAAACAACAAATAAATTTAATGGTTGACAAATTAAATCTGAATTTTTATTTCTGGCGCTTTCCTGGTGGCCAAGGCCCAGAAACGAAATTTAACTTCAGATTTTCCCTGACTTTTCCAGTTTTTAAAATTTGCCTGACAACTCGAAATGCCTGTGACATTCAGTATGCCTAGGAAGGAATGCTATATTTATTGCTGTATATAAACAGAATAAAGACAAGTTTCATAAGGAAACGACAAATTTTATTTTATTTGTCATAATTAACAATTTAGAAATTTATTTCTTCCTCAAAAGTGCTTGCTTCAATTGTAAGATTGATTTTCTTAGTTTTTAGTGACCTGCTGATCTCAAGGCTTTGCTTTACATGTAGGTCTTTAGTATTTTTATTTTTGATTAACCTCATGTACATGTATATAGGCAAGGTTGACTAAAACTAAGTTTTCCATCTCTTGACCTTTGTTAACTGTTGAAGGCAGACGTGTTGAATTTCAAAGACTTTTTTTAAAAAAAATAAATCACTTCTCCCTCACTATATTCCATATTTGCCATTTCCCTGATAATTTCTTCACTTCTGTGTTAACTAATACCGATGATAAGCTTTTTAAGTTAATTTTCCTATGTTGAATTATGTTGACTTTCCTAACTTTATCAAAACAAATCGCCTTTCCCTGTCAATCCCACGACTTTCCCATTTTCCTGACAATTCCGGTTTTCCAATTCCAGTCATCGTGCCTACTCTGACTCAAAAGAGAAGGTGAGTTGTTCCCTTACAGGTAATATTATTTAAAAACAGTTTTTTTAGAAAAATAAATTTTGAAAAGATTTCAACCTTATTACCGGAAGAAACAGACCGATAACAACGAATAAAATTTAAATCCATATGGAGTTTCCATTTTTGATTAAAATCTAATGTCGCGACACTCGTTAAGGAATTCCAAAATGATGTTTCGAAAAACAATATTTACAATGACTACACATAAAGAACATCCAAGCAGTACTTGGATCGTGTTGCTTGTCATGCGGCAAAACAATGCTAGCAATTTTTAAGCATATCAACGCGGACCGTGCAGTCATTTTTTCCATTTAATTAGCTCATTGTTTTCTAGACCTACTTAGTATTTGCATGGAACAGTAACTGCACGCATGTCCAAGTTTTGTCGCACAGTAGCTGCTTGTTTAATTTTGAGGCGTTCCCAGATTCCAGCCAACGAAAATGCAGACAAAGTCTAATCCTGGATAGGCGTAAGAGGCTCATTTGTGCACAACATCTCACAATTACCCAAACTGCAATTAGGGCCTCGTGCTCCAGACCTGGGTCATTTAGAGAAACGGGCAAATACATATTTCTGTTCCGTTTGCCTATCAATTCATTTTTAATTCATCGTATTGTGGCACTAAAACTTGGGCATCCAATTATACTAGGGCGTAGGTAAATGAAAGTGACTAACGTGAAAAGTTGGCATAATTATAAAGTCGTGCAAGTATCGCAGAAAATGGTAATGGTTTCGCTATTTAACAATCTAGTTTGCGCATGCAGTAAATAAACACCATTACAGCGTTAATATACCAGAAGCTGTCCTCATAATTCAGAAATGAGACTCCTGTAGACCAGGTACATCAACCACAGCAGCACATTATGTCAAAAAGAATAAATAATGGACCAGGTTGCTCTTTAAAACAACGACAAATAAGACCTAAAATTATGCGGCTGTGCGTCTGCCATCTAAGTATGTTGAGCATGTGGATCCCATTTGGAAAGAATGCACTTGTCAAATTGCATTTCTGTAATTATCCGAAACGTCCCATCGCATTATGGGTTACCGCAAAAGAAGGCAGTCGCTTTCTACATACACTATGTGCTCCTGTCAGCTTTTCCGATATACAGCAGGCATGCCAAAGGCATATTGAAGCGACCATCGAGAAAAGCTCTTACATCAATATGCATTCTTTACCAGAAAATCTGTCTTTATGGAATTCACCATGCAGTGTCCAAGTCAATAAGACTACGTGCCATGGTAAATACGCGTATTTTGAAGATGATCAACACTTATTTGCTTTGACATACCATATCTTAGGCAGCTAAAGCAATTTTATTACCATCTTAAACACTGTGCAGGATGGTCCACGTAAGGATTTACATGATGAAAACACATAGAAGTCAGACATGGAATACTTCTACACAGACTTTCCTCATCAGTAGTTAGATTTGCACATCTCCCAGTCATTTTCATCATTTCTCATCTGTATAATAGTGTTTAGTTTATGGCTAATTCGTCTGATATGCTCAAAATTACCGGAAAACACTTTGTTCCGAAACATAAAAAGTCACTAAAATTAATTCTCAATTCATAATGCGATTGATAATTGATAATAGTTAGATTTGCACATTTCCCAATAATTTTCATAATTTCACGTCTGCATAACAGTGTCGTTAGTTTATGGCTAATTCATCTGAAATGCTCAAAACAACCGGAAAACACTTAGATCGAAACATAAAAAATACGTAAAATTAATTCTAAATTGAGAATGCGATGAATGGTAATATTATTAACGTACTGCAAGACGCTGCAAGATTTTTTGTAGTTTGCGTTAAGCTTTCTGCATCGTATCAGTGCCAGTCTCCATGTTAAATTTACGAGCAAAGCGAAGCGTGCATATAATTTGTCAACGAGTACGAAATAAATGAACAGCCTTAGTGGGAATAAATTTCTCATTAGGAGCTACGAGTGTACAGGTTAGCGCAGGGATGATGAATATGTAGGTAGGGAAGCTTCCCTAGAGGGAACATTTGAAAGGTCTGCACGAACTGCAGTAGGCACCATGGACCAAATTAACGAAGGCTGAAACACGGGGGAAGCTAGGCCTAAAGCTAGGCAGATGAGCAAAATCCGTTAGGAAAATTGTATTAAAGGGAGGGGCCAATTCGCGTGGACGAAAAACAAACATCAACTAACAGCAGGCGCAGAAATTAAGCTGCGTTTTGTCACGAAAATAAGCGATCGACACAAATCTGGTCCATTATGTAGGAAGCATAAAAACGAGTGGCTGCTTTTGTGACACTCAAGTGGCAACACATCCAACAATAAAGCAAATAATCCTACCATGCAAGTACACACGTGTTCAAAAATCGAAGGATGGTTAGAAAATTCGGGAACTAATTTTCGATTACAGCTTACCTGCCAAGTATTTTGGAGACACATCCATGAGAAACTCTTAGTTGTCGACTGATATCACAAGGGCGAACCCCATTATGGGCCAATTCCACGATCCTCTGCCGGACTATATCAGGCAAGGGACGTCCGTTGACGAAGACCCCGCCCAGCTGATTGACCCCTCCGTGACCTGCTTGAACGACAAAATAGAAGATTAATGACTGTCACGAGTCCTGCAAATACTTATCCACATTTACATAAACACATGCATGCGAAAATTATTTAAAGCGGGGAATTAATTGGGAAATGTTAATTCAACGTGCATATCACCAAATTAGTAGTGTGACCAACATTCCAATTAAGGACACCTTCCTTGCTGTCCCAGCTTCGTTATACCAATAACCAGTACCGGTATCTTTCAAAATTCCAAAATATCCCATGGAGACGTATTTTAAAATTGTATTATTGCTGTCTATTCAAAAACAAGTATGATGTAGCTGATATTTAAATTGTTTCCATTATGAATTCAAATTTGTATGCTTGTCTACGGTGAAGATCTCTGTTCTATCGTGATTATATTTTCGGTTTCGTGCACCGCTACAGTAGTATTCAAGAAACTGGTTTATCGATGTATGCAACGATAACATGTTAATTCAACGAGCATATCAACACATTTATTAGTACAGTGTGGCCAAAATTGACACCTTCCATGTTGTCCCAGTTTTGTTATACCAACAACCAGTACCGTTCAATGTTCCAAAATATCACGTGTTCCAACTGCTGATATTTAAACCTTCTACTGTATGAATTCAAATTTTCTACTTGGCTAGAATGAAGATCGTGTTTATATTTTTGGTTTAGTTGATTATAGTAACAATGAATTGCATCAAGGAACTAATTTCTGAAGAAATGTGTCCAGCAATGGAATGTTAATTCAACGACCCTATCACCAAATTAGTAGTGTAACCAACATTCCAATTTCAGGACACCTTCCTTGCTGTGCAGTTTTGGTGTGCTAACAACCAGTAGCTTTCAATATTCAAAATATCATATTTAAATATATACTGTACATGTACATGTATTTTAAAATTAATATATGAACTGTATATTCGCGTACATTATTGCATTCAAATTGGCTTACAGGCCTATTTAAACAAATTAAAATTTTATGCTTGTATACAATAAAGATCTGTTCTACCGTGTTTACATTTTAGGTCGGTCAGCATTAAGTCGTTATTTCAAGAAATGTCTCCAACAATGAAATTTTGTAAACCCACCCAAATGTGTTTCTGAGCATTTGTAAATGTCACCCTGTACAAAATGCGCATTTGCTGTTCTTCAGCATCTTCGCAACTGCGTGCAGCGCAGATTTGCAGTTCCATCTCCCGTGATGCAAATGCATGGCTACCAGATTAATAAAGGAAATGGATGGCTATGAGCAGTAGGGGGCCCATAGAGCCCATGGCGCCATGAGGCTAGTATCGCAAGCATTACCTTCCATGGTGGGATATGGCGAACAAAGTCGAAAGACTATAAATGCCCATATGGAGTCACGAGAGATCCATGTTGGATGGAAATTGCTTTGTGCATGACATTTAACCGGCAGTCAATACAGCCTGTACCTTCATAATGTCACGATGCACTTAATGATAGTGTTCAGAGTTTGCCTCAAAACCCACACGAAATTACTGAAAGTGATCTCTTTATATCCCCATATAGCATACATTCGAACTGAGCCGTTTCCCTTTTTGTGCCTTTAATCTACCTAATATTGCAGTTCCCCCACCGCGGCATGTGTTCGCATTTGCCATGGGGAAAGGGCCCTTGTCCTTCACACCCGTGCTGCCACTTAATTTGCACCGATAAAGCAATGCATTAGTTCAAATTCAATTTACTCTCGAGATAATTAAACGGGGGTAAGGACCAAAATGCCTATTCATTCCCACTGGTCATTTGTGGTGTCGAAAATTCGATTAGTAACACCATTTCAAGTATAAATTGCCAAATATGAATTTGCCATGAGAGTCATGAAACCCCGAGAACCATGCAGGTGACAGTATATAAAACAAAATCTAGAAATGGTGATGGAAATAATTTATCCGTTTAATTAGAAATTTTGTGGAATTTTCTAAGACTAGAATTACAATTTTAAACAGCTTCGATTATTTTGCTATGCCAAATTATGTGAAGTTTCGTTTCCCCGTGTATTGTAATGTATACTCCTTAAGATCTAAATTATGCAAAAAATCCATAGCAGCAATAAATGGTAATAAATAGCATTCCTTGTTTTGTCGTGTGCACTGTCCCGAAACAATGAGCACGAGTGACGCCATTGCTGTCATTTTAATTTCGGCATATTGGAGGCAATAAGTTTTTACGACCAATCGCTTATTACAGAAGTATAATTAAGTTTTAAGCAAGGGTATTTGGCAGCGCTACAGCATCAATTCAAACATCAAATCACATTGAATAACCAAAAAACATGCAGGCAAACCAAATATTAGTCGATACATGGAAATCGTATTAAATTTGTTATACTGTAGCCCAAAGGGGGTTAATATCAGTCCATTCGGGTTATTTGGGTCCAACTGGACAATTGGCCCTTCGAGTGTGTTAATTATCCCAGGAATGAGATGGATGCATGAATGAAATACAATGGAAAACTTACATGATTGTTGGTCGGTAACACTTGTCAGGAAATGGGCCCCTGAAAATCGAAAAGGGAGTCGTGTACACTGATTTGAAAATGAAATTGTCCGATATAAACGAACTTCAAAAATGCACAATTAACACACGTATCGCTCAATGATATCATACGCATGGCCTCGCAACGGGCATTAAAACTACCCAAAAGTCAATTGATAGCAATATTAAAAAACCTTTTCTGTAGCATCAGCGCGCCTTTAAACTTGAACTTGTATGTATACTGCATTTATTACAGAAGCATTGACGATGGGAACATCTATGCATTGAACATTACTGCTGTATATACATGTATACGTAATAATGCGTAAGGAGCATTATACGTTTAATGCTTCTTACAAATTGCAAATAAATTCGAACAATTCGAAATGAATTTTAAAAATATACACAAGTAAGCTGATAAATCGATGTTCAAAAATTACCATTCGATTTGTAGCAAGTCAATGACACCACCATTTTAATGTTAACATGCACTGTTAACAAACGTAAAATGCAAATATGCCGATAGCCTGCGCGTTCATGCATAAATTATTCACCGAATCATCAACCTAAATACGATTGTTGAGGTTGAACAATTTTTATGAAGACATTGTATTTCGTCTAGCAATTAAATTTTACGAAATAAACCAAATTAATAAAAAAAATTGATTTTTATCAAAAGCTGTTACAATGTTGAAGAGATGCCTTCATGCAAGCCACGAGAAATCTTACAATTTCCACAGCCAATTAACCGTCGGAAACAGCAATTTCGTTATACTGTTTCAGCAATCATTCCCATCGCATTAGTTTTAGCACATTGTATCAACATGTGCTGAAGATGCTAATCAGACGCTTATCGTCGATCAAAATCTTGCATGGACAAATTAGCATGGGGGCCTGCCTTGCATGTCCAATCTCCACGAGGCCTTCATTAACCGTATCGAGTCAGTGAAAACTGCCATGTAGATAAACAACAGCCAGGCCCATTATTAATTCATGAAGGATGGGGAATGCACCAGGAAAATTGATCGATACAGTAGCATGCGTAGATGGCGAATAAGAAAACCAGAAGAAAACCATGGAAAAAAAACAAAGATGAAGTCTAAATTGCTGCCCCATAGGCATGCAATGGCACGTGTTAACCACCAACGATGCATCGTTAACTAATCGCCATGCAAGCAGCCCCAGGTTCGAAATGCATGGAACCGAACGGCATGCATGCATGATTTTATCTGCTCTGGAGTCTGGTCACGCAATGGGTGAACTTCAAACCAAGGATGATGAGCGAAGGGGAGAGGATGAGGCAGGTAGCGTGTAATGAGACGTCGTCACAGGTGCCAACTCCAGTCACTCGCATGGCTACCTGCAAGAAGCAGCAACCAATTGGTGGCACGGTTGACTTCCGTTCTGTCGACCCTGTGCTCACGCGTGCGTGATGCAAGGCGAAGCGGGGATGACGTCACCGAGGAGTGTTGCTTCCGTCGCATGGCTGACCAACGTCATCTCCAAATACAATCACCGAGCCAGCGTCAATTGACCATGCACTATCAAACACGAGACTATCCGATTTCAAGACGTTTTCCCCTGGTCAGAATGGACCGACATCAACGGTACACTGCGTTCGGCAATAGCGCTTTTTGCGAATTTGAAGGGCCGAGAATTCGAAATTCGACATGTGGTTGAATTCAGCATTCAATTGATAATTCCATCGCGCGGTGTAATGAGTAGTAACGTTCCACCACAATGAAATTGAAACAGCGAAATGTGTTTGAAGGAATGTGCATGTATACATTGTACATGTAAACACAGCAAGACATCAATTTTCAGAATGACGTATTATAGATGTACATGTAGGAAAATATACAGATGCTCTCAAAATTCACAGTCTGGCATGAAATTTGTTGGTAGATGTCCAATAAGATCGACATCATTGCATATACCGATATCAGAAGTGGCTATATCAGTATTTTTGACACACTTTAGCTAAACTGGATTAAAAACTACAGCCGACCCTATACACGATCAGTGCTACTGTCATTATTTTGATACTGACAGTAAGTTATCCGAAAATTCGGATAATCGTCAGTAATAAGAATAGAATATCAAGCCATTAGTACTGCGTTCATTTCACTAACAGTATTAATGTCCATATCTGTTGAAACTGACAGTATTACTAGCCGTGAAAGGTCCCCTTTTGGCACAAAAAAGCCTTGAAACCTACAAAGAACTTTAATGAATAGAAGCAAAGATTGGTTCCAGGCGCCATTTTGGACGAAATCTCATAGAGCCTCCGTTAATCTTAACTTAGTATATTTGCATACATTGTAAAATGCATTCTGTGACTAGTTAAAATTGCCAGACGTAGGTATATAGTATATGCTCTCAAAATTCACAATCTGGCATGAAATTTGTTCGTGGATGTCCAGTAAGACCGAAATCATTACATGCCCACTGATACCAAAAGTGGACATGCATATCAGTACTTCTCTCATATGAAAATTAGACTAAAAGACAAAAGCAAAGCCTTAAAATCTTCAAAGAACTTTAACGAACATAAGCAAAAAATGCTATATACAGGAAGTAATTTTGGAAGCCATTTCAGATAATTATTATAGCCTTCGTTATTTTTAACTTAGTATATTTGTAAACTGCGTTTATAAGGAGTAATGGTAGATATCCAGTAAGACCGATACCATGTATTTCTCCCATGCGACTACACTGAATTGTAAATGGAATCAAAGAATGGTACAGGACGCCATTTGGGGTGTTCTCTCAGAAAGCCGTCGTTAATTGTAACTTACAGTTTATTTGCAAAAAAAATAAAATGTAGTCTAAGACAAGTTCAAAATGAAAATGAGGTGGCAGCCCATGCATGGTCCACAATAAACACCTTCCAACATGCAGGCTGATGGGGAATTCCCTCATCTTTAAAAGGCAAGCAAGCACGTTTAGGGCCCACCAGAAGCATAAATCTCTGGGGCTCGTACTAGTTAACGCAATAACATGGCTGAATAGCCCAGCCAGAGCATGCCGATAATGTATTGGAATGACCGACAGAAGTCCAGCGTTGCGTTGATTCATCTGGTTTTCTGGCTTTACTCAAGTGTAAAATGATGAGTTTAACTTTACCCGGTTGCTTCAGCCTGCTTTTAGTGGGCAAAATGGAACAGTGAAAGTGTGCAGACATCTCCGATTTCTGTCTCGTCAAACAGGCTGAATGCATGATTGCACGCCGAAGATCTGTTGAATCGCGCATTTCCATTGTTGAATTGCTTGGGCTGTGCTTAAGCTGCTCAGTGATTTGTTAAGCGGCTGATCAGCCGACAACTAACTTCCTTCCGCCCGACAAATTAAATTTCGGTTGCAGTCAAAAGTCATCAGCTGGAAGGCAACACCTGATCGCTTACTAAACAGCTGACTATGCTCGCGGTTTAATGCAAATGCGTCTTATTTAATATTAAAAAGAATATATTGTGTTTACGCCATATGCACTTCTGCATTCAATGCGAAGATGTCTATACTGAAAAAGCGCTAAACCGTTGCCAGAAGCAACAAAGCGTGCCTGCAAGCATGGGCGCCTACAGTTTCACGCTAATGCAAGCTCACTCAGCCTGCAGACTTTCCCATTCTGCATATAGAATCCGATTTTGTATCTTCAGGTACATGTCTCACAAATCGGGACGATCAGCTTTAAAATACTGTAGAAATACTGTATTAAAATCGTCCCGAAATTATGAATGCGGCATTGCTTCCCCATAAATTTTTTACATTAATTTTCCATTTTCTCAAAATTGTTTGGTATGTTTAGAACATTTACGTAATTTGAAGGGGTTCCACATGACTACATGTACATTGCATTTATGTCCATTACCATAACTATATATAGGAATTTCAAATACAGAAATAGACTTGGATTTTTTCTGTAATACATCCTTAATAATAACCAATTTTCTTAATCATAAGCTAATGGTGGGAGTCTTCGAAAGAATTCGATAAGGAGAGGTTAAACAAAAACAGTGAAATTTGCACTGATCCACCAATAACCACACTAACAAGTAAGCACGACGACTTTAGTTATTCTCAGGGGATTGCATTCCCATTATCATAACTGAATTCTTATGGGATATTTTCGAATACAGAAATGGACTTGGATTTTAGCTTATAATAATACATCTTTAAAAATAACCAATTTATTTAATGGTAATCTAATGGAGAGAATATTGATATAGGGAACTTCAAAGGAATTCGATAATAAAGAGGTTACAAATACAAAAATCTGCACTGACTCATCAATAAACCCACTCAGTTAATCTTAAAGGATTTGTTTATATTTTGTGCGAGAATTATGGCGATTCAACACCGTCATAGTTACTGTCATTATTTCGATACTGACAGTAAACATCCAAAAATTCGGATAATAGTAATTTGAATGGATCAGTGTTACTGTCTATATTTGTTGAAATTTACATTATTATTGGCCATGTGGGATCCTCACTACAATTGCCCATGGAGCATCAGTATTTAAAAAAACTGGTAAGTTAGAAAATCGCATTGTTAAACAAACAGGAAATGGTGGTCATTCGAGCAGTTGATGTAAGATCGAGGGTTTTGAAGATAAATTTCAAAGTGCAAATCTGTGTGTCTGTCCACACAATGAGCGCTTTTTATTTGGATGCGGATACAGGCCTGTGCGGATAGGTGTCGCAGTCTTTTTATCAGTGAAATTCATGGTTGAACAAATCCACGCATAGAGCGTGAAAAAACAAATATGGCATGTTTTTACCGTTGACATCGTTCCAAAATCGCCTTCCTTCAACCGCAGTCGATTATCCCTGCTCAGTATCATTGAGCAGCGATTATCGCCCATTTGCATACCAAGTCGCCATCAGGCAGCAAAACCAAGCGGGCCAAGGCAAAGACACCGTAAAAACTACACATTCCAGAGGTGCAAAAACAAATTGTTGAAAAACCTTGTCCATCGTGTTAAGGTTCCATAATCGTTACACACACCATTGTTTTCGGCAGATCTTCCTGCATCCCACGGCATGATCAACTTCCACCAAACATCGCTTTCACGCACATTTTGACATCGTTTTTTCAACGTTGGATTTGAAAACGGCCCAATGCCTTTAGGCCTCAAGCGTGACCTATGCCTAGCATCCGATTGCAGCACCGACGCCATTGCAGCAATGTAGGGTTTAGCTGGCGAGAGTAATGGCTGCAGAAACGGATCGAGACAGCTCATCGTGAGAGCAACAAGGCATGAATTTGATAATTAGCTAATGGTGGAATGATGAAAGACAAGGCAGTGGAAACATGGCGACTTTTAAGCTGCGGAAGCTCGCAAAGCCATTGGCATTCGGAGAGTGCAAGAAGCGAAATACCAAGACAGCCCAGGCCATCGATATGCTCATTAGGAATGGCTGTCGAGCAATTAGGCCGAACAGAAATCAATATTCAAAGACGACTGCGCAAAACGGAAGTTTAAAAAAAGCTACAAACGCATGAAGCAAAGACAAGCAGTTGCAATGGAAACGGAAGTGCGTTGGTATGCGTACCTAGCTTGAGCATCCGAAATCGCACGTCTGCTAAATAGTTGTAGTAATTTATGGGGTAGTACTCCATTTGGTCAAGGGTGGAAACTTGGTGTTGGTCAGCGAGATGGTCGCGCTGTTGAGCGCTGCCAGCGACTGACCTCAGCAAGTGGCCAGCGCCAGTTTTAAGCGCGAGATGCATTCGGACACGACAATGGCAGAAGCAGAAAAGGAGTAAAAAAGGAATTGAGTGGCAAAAGAATCGAATGCAGCGTGTTATGGCTGCACTCTGGAAACCGCTATAGTCCGAGTGTGGCCAGTGCAGCACTGCACTCGAAGCGAAAATTGATGTCCACTTAGCGGCTACCTGCGCTGGCGGCCGACCACAGCTAGCGCATTCCACGGGTGCGTCACGTGACTGGAACCCGTCATGCCCAATTAGGAGGGCGGGTGGTCGGGAACGGATCCCGCGGAAAGAGCTTTTGGGGCGCCCAGACCGCACTTTCTTACACCGTGCAGCGTCTTGCTTATTAAATTGGCCTGCCCGGCTCCACTTAAGTGGTTTCGGAGTTAATGCATCGGCTCCAGCTCCGTAATGCATTTAGGGGGCCATGGCATCAGGACCCGAATTAAACATGGGAGTGGGAGGGGGAGCGATCCAAGCGTTACGTGACACAACTTGAGCATGAAACTGAAATGCGTACACTAAGACTCAGCATGATATAGGTTAAAAATGACTTCGCGAAGGTCCATTACAGACAGATGAAAACACCATTGCAAGTTAAGCCTGCGTTGTAAAAAGATGGGAACGCTACATGTAGGTTAAAAATTACTTCGCGAAGGTCCATTACAGACAGAGATGAAAAACACAATTGCAAGTTGTAAAAAGACGGGAATCAAGCCACTAATTCGAAGCCTCGATTCGGAAATCCAGCTAAAAGCGAGTAGATCGATGCTCGCGATTCTGGGAAGAAATTATGCGCTGAAAGGCGGACGTCTGGAGTGGTCATCGTGCATGCAGCCGGGCAACTCCAGCGCTCATTGAATTGGAAAGAAGAGAGTGGACTCGCATCCTGTCCGTTACATTCCGATCACAATCGCCAGCATCTAATGTCATTTCCATCGCCGCTGCATTAAAAGAGCTTTCTGAAGGGCAGCACTCTTGGCATGCATTTTGCATCAGCGGGTCCGGAGCTTGGTAATCGAGTTAGCCGCTGCCGAGCGGGCTTTTAGCCGGCAAGAAAGTGGATAATCTCCGGGCCCGAAATTAAAACACGAGTAGGAGCTACTTACTTTTACACGAGTAGTATTCCATCATGCTTTGGTTGTAGCGATAGGCGGTTGTCAAATCCATGAGGGCGAGGTAGCCGGGCTTGGACCCGAGCGATTTCACAGCGGCTGCGCTCCAGCATAGGCAGCGTGGCTTTGGCTTTGAGGTGGTGGGAACCAGGGGGGGACGAAGAGACTAGGGGGTCGGAGGGGTGTGGGGTGCAGGGGTTGAGGGCCAAAGTGGAAGGGTCAGCTGGATGGCACTTTATTGCGTGGAAGACGTTTTTGGCGAATCAAAGCGGGGATGGCAGCTACGATTTCGCTGCACGCGTTCGATCATAATTGAGCCGAACTAATCCGATTGGTGCGAGCCGACTGCGATTGGGCCCAGCCGCAAAAAAGCACCAGGAGTCAATCACGGACGTCAGCGCGCCGTGAATGGAGTCGCCAAATGGCGCCCATTGCTGCGCGCACGTCACGTGACCCGCGCCGGGGGCGGCCCCTGGAGCGCCGCTGAGGAAGCGACGCCTAGAGCAGGGCCGACCTTAAGCGCAGCCCGAATTGAGCAGATTTTCGCCGCTGCTACCGACGTCCGAAATGCCGGAAATTCGGGAAGATTCCGAGGAAGTTACCGGGGAAGGGCTCTATGGTCCGCGATAAGGTAAGAATCTATATACGCATGCACCGTTAATCGAAATTCGCAAAATAGCATTGAATTCAAATGTTGGTAGTGTTGAACCAAAATCGTCAAAGCACGTCGCACGACCGGTTAAATTTAATCAGACTAGCGCTTGTACTGGTCGCCATCAGGCTAACGATCCGTTAACAGACAACAACACGATAGCAATGATAAAACGGACCAAGTGCATGCCAAGTCCAGTGTAAACATGGGGTTTACCGGTTAAATTTAATTTGACTAGCGCTCGAATCAGCTGTTGGTAGCGGTAGCCATTAAGCTAACGATCCGTTAACAGACAACAGCGCAACGGCAATGGTAAAATGGACGAAGTCAAGTGTAAAAGTGAACTGACTGTGGTTAACGATGTTGAGATAAATTCGCAACATCACGAGCGCCAGTCGAGATTAAACTGAGTCGTGATTAAACTGTTCAAATAAGTCAAATCAGAGTCTACTACTTTAATTCAGTTCACCTGCAGTGACTAACTTTGGTTAACCATGTTGACAGTATTGGATGCTGGAGCAAATCATCAAATCACGAGTCAGTTAAAATTAGTCTATAATCACCATTTCCGTTATAATCAGCCGAGATAGTAGTTAAGACCAGTGATCCGTTAACGGCCAACAGCAACGTTAGTTAAAATGACCATGTCAAGACTCAAATCCAGTATTGCATAAAAGTATTGAATCGATGTTGAAATAAAATTGTAAAATCACGAGCACCAATTAAAATTAATCGCCGATTACTACTTCCATTCTAATCAGTCAAGATAGTTGACTGTTCGTTAACGGCCAAAAACGACATTAATATTAGCAAAATCATAGTTATGTCAAGGCAACTTTGGTTAACGATGTTTACCGTTTGAACACAATCTCAAACGTCAGTTAAAATTAATCGCTAATTACGACTTCCGTTCTAATCAGTAAGTAGTGTTACGACTAACGATCAGTTAACTGCAAACAACAACGCTGCATTGGTCTCTGTCAAGGCCCAAACCATGTTTGGAACCGAACTTTGAGTGGACAATGTAGTTTTTGACGCATGCAAAATCAGAATTACCGTTATGATAATCAGCTGCATGTAGGAGTTTCGAACCCCTAAAATTGCTTCAAAATCATGTAGTAAGGCTTAATAATCCAAAGGATGCCAACGCCATCCATCTGCCCAATGAGCGTGCGCTAAGCCTAACGAGGGTGTTTAGGCCTAGGGCGTCATCAACCCCTACCGCTCTATTAGGCCTACAGCGGCAGATATGGATTTGACAATTAATTCAAATAAAACGATGCGTGCCATTAAATGAGGCTCTCGCATATTCCCCATTGTCCGCGTAATTATCCACCTGTCACGTGATTAACTTGACGCATATGTTTGCTCGCAGGATTTTCCAGAAAAACAGTTGCCCCCAAACGCCATGGCAGTTTTTCGATTCACAAACCGATTTCATGACCTTCTGTTGCAGGCAGTTTTAATAATTAATCGGAGGAATCCTGCGTTCGGAAAAGAGCATCCTAGTGGCGAAATGGATTATCATAGCCGAGGGTGTTACCAGTTGGGACAGGCCATGGAAAAGCCAAAAAGCTGGTTATAGCCAACGCCTACATCGTCGAAAACCCACTTTGAAATGCATAGAAGCTGCACGCGATACGAGATTTTCATCGCTCAAATCTTAAAATATACAGATTTCAGGGACGGATTTAATTCGTTGCTATAAATTACGGCCCTAGGTATCCATTTCCATGTGGCGGTAATTTAATCGCACGATACAAGTACGCATAGGGTTAAATATTTTAGGGATTGCAAAGGCTCGCATTTTTGAAAAATGGTGAGCTTATCTTAGAGCAGGTAATACTTCCGCTTTAAAGTTGATAGGACCGGAAATGCTAATGGGAACCGAAAAAAGTTCAAGCGAGTCGAGATGTCCAATCTGTTTTAAGAAGATTACGAAAATTATTTAAGTTCGAATTCTCGAGCCTTAATCCGTCGAGCTGCAATTATTCAGGCAAGCTGCAAGCTCGGATTAAGGCATACACAAGATTTGTCAAAATGTATCACAAAACTAATGCTTGATATTTAATTCCAATGCGAGGTTTACAATGGAAGAATATATTAAACTTGTTAACAATTCGACGTTTTTACGGGTGTGTTTAATTTAATATAATATTTTAGCATCACTATGGTTATTAGAACAATGAAAACTTCTACAAATTATTTAAATCAGTGCCCAAAACCACTTAGCAGAAAATCCTTTTTCCTAAAGCTGCGTATCAGAAAGTCATTTTTCTAAAAATTATTTATCGAAATATAATTTTTACCCATTTCAGGTAACACCACCTTACTATGGTTATGCGTACAAAAAAAACTTCTACACATTTAAACCAGCGTTCAAAATCACTTATCAGAAAGTACTTTTTCTCAAAACTGCTTATCAGAATGTAATTTTTACACAATTCATGTAAAATTTTTGGCAGAATTTCAACGAAGTGATTGAATCTAATGAATAATCGTTTGGTGGATTACTATTTAGGTTAAATATATAAAACTTCATACGACTGTTTATTAGATTCGATCGCATTTGTTGAAAGTGGTCATTTTGGATGGTTTGGGTCGATGGTCAATGATTGCTGTATACGGAGCACCATCTTCAGACTACAATATACACTTCTTTGTTCCTGAAATTTTAATGAGGGGATCTATGATGTATTCGTAATGATTATACGATGCAAGAAATGAATTCATTAGTGTTTTATTAGTATACGATGTATTTAAGATTTAGTATAAATGTTTATATTTCATAATTAAATTTCAACTATTTAATAAATTCTTCGTACGAGTGTTTATTAGATTCCATCATTTTTTGTTGATTATTCAGTCTGAATACTGATGGCTTTAGAGCACCTTTCAGAGTATTTCTGTATTCTGAAATTTTAATGTGTATTCTGGGGTGTGTCGTTACCCAAATTAAGAAAAACCAATTTCACCCAATTTTGGGTACTTCGCCCATGCAGGTTTGGGAAGCGTGGATATAAATTGTAGCATTGACCGTTGCAGTGGCTAAATGAGTATTGTAAAAGAAATGGGAAGTTCATGGAAGCGACAAATGTACATGAAACATACACGTATACCCTCGGCCCAAAAACGTGTCGAACCACGAAAACCATTTAAATCGTCATTTCTCGTAGGGTTTTGTAGGTACTGGCGTTTAAGCAATCTGATTACAGGGCCATGTTTTTGTCGTTTGTCGAGTCTTCCATTCGCGCTTCCTCCACTGCAACTGTACGATGGAACCGAAAAACGTCTACAGCAATTCCGTTGTAAATCTGAGAAAAATCGTTACTCGCTCGGAATTGGGGGGCTCATTGTACGTAATGTATGGGGTCAATTCAAGAAAGCGTTCAGAGAAGATTAGGTGGATCAAATGGTATTTGAGTCCGAAATCCTTAAAGGGGATTCGCGATAGTGGGGCACTTTGCAGTGCGGTTGAGAAAGACAATCAAGAGCAGAGTCGGTGATGGATTTTTGATGCCTGGTGGTTAATGATCAGCTGAACAGTCGCAATGGAAAGATGGAGGCAGCAACGAAAGAAGGGAGAAAAAACACTCCATATTTGTAAACACAATAATATCCAATTGCACGAATGAAAACGGGGCATATGATGATGGTGATGATGATGGAAGGAGCCATGCATGCATACATGTGCATCGTTGCATGTGAGTGCCAGGCCGTCAACTGTTTCCCCATTCATAACGGTATCAGCGCCACTTATCAATGAATAAACATAATAAGATAATGCGCGCGATTTTATCAAATTAATTCAGAGGAGGAAATCAGATATCCCGTGATCATATGCACATATTGACTGTGGCACTTTCACGCAAAATTACAGAAGAGATATACGTGTTTTTGGCGCAAATTGAGCGAAAACAAAATCCATAGTAAGCGATACGCAACACGCACGGCTATATTAAATGAGCGCATGTGCATGTAGACACTGCGCATTAAGGCTCATTAGCTGGAATTTCGATATGAAAAAGTGTTCGAATAAAGGGGAACATCGTCCATTATATGTATACATAAACATGGTCGTCGAGCACGCTTTGTCGATCGAAAAACCGCAGCCATAATCGAAATCTTATCAAATTTAAATAGCAATATAAATTTAGCAAATAGCAATAGTAATGAAATACTAAAGGGGATGCAAAACACCGCCATACCAAAAGGTTAATGTACGAATTAAATTCCTATCAGAAATTATTTCTAATTCCAGATTACCGCACGGAAAGCGCCTCAGCATGCAGACATCAGCAATGTGGAAGATGCGAAAACTAGTATTAAAACGCTTTTCAAATTCGAACGTAATAAAATAACTTAAGCCAAGCATTAAAATGTTGTCAAAAGGTATTTTTTCTCAAAGGCAATAGTATAGTGTCACACCCATTTGCAAAGTTTCCGTAAATAAATCCAGCTTTAAATTTATAGCACTTTGGCAAGAATTACATTAAGGGACAGTCGTTAATTTACTGTTGATATCGAAAATCACAGAACTGTTTATAGAACGCCTTTAATTCGCAATATGCATACGCCTATAACTATTCCAAAGTTACCAATAAAAGATATACGTGCTCATAACGGATGTATAATGCACCTTGTAAGCTGCGTCAACGAGCGATTTAAGAAGTCGTAAAAACTAGACTTGACTCAGACGTCCCACTGTTTTATTTCATGGAATTGTATTCAACAAATCGACTGCAGACACTTTTTGTATTAAATGGCTTTTCTCGTCTAAATGGACGGAAGAGTGTGGAGGAGCCGAATGGAAACGTCACAGTGGGCAGTTCGCATTTATGATCTCATAAATCCCATTTAGGAATGCCATTGGTGGCAACAACGTATGAAAGCAGGCTCCTTGAACAAGTCATAAAGCATGCGTTAAAACTGCTACATATGCATATTAGGAGGAACGATATGAATGGAGTCTGATGGCATCAGACTTAGCATAAGGGTCTTGTGCCCTACAGGCTTTGTTTACAAATTTGGCTCTTAATCGTATAACTTCCATACGATTAAAGACAGCAATCAATACCAGTTGAAAGTTAGCATCAATTTCATCAACAGGATTTCAAATAAAATATGATTTATTGGTTTATTGTTTTTGTCATGTATCGTTACTTTAATTGTCGCCACCAGGGACTGCGAAAATGCTTCGAATACAACCAACCATTCAGATCTGAAATACTGCTCTGGCTAACACTCTTATAAATTAAAATTTGCTTAGCGATTTAAATTGATAATTTAATTGTTTTAACATCCTGCTGTTCAGGATTGTGATTATTTAGGCTGGGCCGAAGCACTTATATAGTTTATATTGTGTCCAAAATTTTGTATTTGTACCCGTTTTGCGAGCGCATATGACATTTTATTATTGACGCATGTCGGACCGATGTGCTTAGTTATACCAGTGCGCGAAATTTTACATTGATATTTTTTATTTGTTCTACTACTGACACAGGAAATGCATTAACGTGCAACCTCCATCTCTCAATTCCTAACTTTTGGAATAAATCACTATTATTATTATAATAGTTTTGGACATCTACAGTAGGAGATGAGGGGTATAAACTTACATTCAAAAACGTGTCAATTTCATGTGTAAATAACGACACCACAATGCGTGACAATAAGACTCGTTATGTCATCACCCAACCAAAGTTTGATTTAGAGCAAGTTATATGCTACTCGCTTTAAAATTTTAAATTAATGCTACGTTTTTCCCCAGAGGGCAGAGGCCAGCTATTGGTGTGAGTCGAAGAAAACCACGGTTAGCAGATTCCGCTAAAAAAGCTTCATTCTGGCAATTACCATGCAGTCTCAAATGTTGACTAAACTTTATGTCGCACACGTACCTAGATGAGGCTAGTCCGAATGGCATAAAGGTGAGAAAAGTCAGTGTGGAAATAAAGAAGTGCAAAAAAGCCACTTTTGAAAGGATATTGAGAGCGCCAGTCTATTGGCAAGCAAAGGTCTACAAAATGTTTATAGAAATGCATGATGATCTGGCGCCTGTTCCCCCTGAAAACTGTGTCGGACAAGAGCGACGTGGACACTAACGTGTAAAATTGGCTTTTGAAGAACTCTTGGAGCGCACTGTGTATTATGAACGGCTACTGTCACACACGATGTAGTGGAGCGGTTGATTTGTTCCTTTAATAAGGGACGATGGAGTAGGACACAAAGCCATCGACCACTGGGTTGAAGGGGGACACAATGCAGCGACACCTCCTGGGGTACCTGGGGTACTCCATATACAGGGCACTGAAAAGCCCAACGGCAAAAAAATGGCCAAGGCTAAAGCAAGCAACGGCGTTTTCATAGCACCCTGCACAATGGCGCTCCTTTATGATTTGGAAACCTTTCTTCGAGCCCTGATTTAAAGAAACGTCACTAACGACCAAGAGAAAGCAGTTGCGCATTAGGCTTTTTTTGCAAGGTGACACTTTGTAAAACTAAACTTGGGACGTTTTTTGAGCCAAAGTCAAAGTGGACCGTGCTTCAGGAATGCTTTCAAGATCCTCCACTTCAGTTGCATGCAAAAGGCAGCTAACTACTTCGAATTAAAATGCAGCTCTATAATTCCGAAATTCCGAGAACGACACAGGGATGGAAACGAAGCAGCCATTAATCTTTCTTCTAGCTTCAGCAAAGAAAAAAACAAGGCGGGGTAACCATGGGAACGGAGGTTAGGAGCAAGCGAAAGAAAGCTGAAGTCATAAAGGCAAGAAAGTTACAACCGAGCAAAATTCAGGCATATTGCGCATAAATATTATATCAATTATTATCTCCCTTCATATGTGCCCCTGCAGTATGAAAATGTGCATTAGGCCAGACCCATTGTTCTCTGTTACTCTTCGCGAACATGTGTACTTGAGGAACTTGAGTATCAAGAGATCATTATCAAGTCAATGAGTACATCAGTGTGTTTCTTGACAATGTCATCATGGCTAGTCCATTTATGAGTATAACTACAGTATGATAACAGCCCAGCTCTGTCTATATCTCTATGAGGAACACTGACATATGTGGCATTAAAAAAGTGCATTTTGCATTGTGTTGTTGCTGGCAGGGTGGCACATCGACGCTCATTGGCCCCATCCGAAGTATTTCTTTTACTAATAATGTCACCCCGTCCTGCAAGTTGCTAGTGATAAAGCAAAATTGGACTTTTTAAGGAAATATCGTAAGAAAATGTCCTTATACAGAAAACGACACGACAGTGTATATTTAAGAACATTATAGTTCTTTGTCTTTCTGGAGTTGTATAGTAATCAAAGCTATACTGTAGATACAAACAAAAACTAATTTTGCCATACTAATGTCATTATTGTCTTAATTGAGTCCTTCAGTCTCTAGACCCTTTCTTCCCAAAATTGGGTAGAAGTGGGTCTTCTTTGGATAATGACACGTTGGAAGACACATTAAAATGTACCGTAAAAGCGTAGAAAATGTACATGTACATGTATTATTCGAATAAATCACTTTTGCTGCATATTTGCCTGAATTTGATAACACTGACTTTCTGGATAAGCGGTTTTAGGTTACAAGGCCTTTCTGGTAAGCAGTTTTGTATATAACAAAGAGTTTCTGATATATACCATAAGTGGTTTTGCAATGGTAACAAGGAGTTTCTGATAAGTGGTTTTTGTATAATGAAGGAAAAAGTTTGGAAAACTGGGGTCTAGACTAGGATATTACAATCAGCTATAGAATGGATCCAGTCAAGTATAGGATATGATCACGATGGTCCAACGTATAATAACCAGAAACACTGGACACACTCGAACAGAGGCGCACGTTCTAAGGACTTTGGGGCACATTTGGAATGGTCAGAAAGCGCTGGTATCCTGCAGCAGAAAATGGTAAGAGGGTTGTATATACAGTGAATGAAAGGCTCGTTGATTTATACGTGACATGCCTTTGGCTTCCGAACAGCGGGTCCCTGTTAAAGAAGCGGGGCACAGCAGTCCCCCAGAATGAAGGGTAGTGAAAAGGGGCTACCGAGAATTATTGGACTTATTCTTTATCTTCCATTCATTTCCTCTGCCTTGTCCCCCCTCTCAAAATGGCCAATGGGCTCGCAGTTGGGCGCCAAGGGCCCAATGAAGGACCCCGAGTCGGAACAGGCAAGGCTGACGGTCTAGGCGGGGTTCGAACACACAGTTCCTGATCAATCCTGCATCACTCATGTGAAAGTATTGTCACTCAATGCTGCATTAAGAGGCAATTGACATCCACTTCCGTTTGGATACCTCCTACGGAGCCTTTGAGTATATAATAAACTCATTCCGCGAAATGTATGCATAATTTGATTATCAATCAAAGGGGTCCAAAATAATGCAGGAAGATGAGTGCGCGCACTGTCAAGCGAAATATTAGGTTTTTGCCAGCGTCACTTTTTATGGCTGAAGGATAATTAAAACGAAAGGTTGGAAATGCATTCAGCGAATTTAAATAATGCAATAGCGGCATCTTTTAAACGTCACTCGCTCATTCACCTCAATACCGTAATTTTGGGTTTGTTTTGAGGGAAAACGCGATGCAATAAAAAAGGCGCATTTTTACCATCATTTTCGCATCTTGAATTTCGGGCATGCGCACATGGCTTCTTGCTACGCAGGGTACTAAAAAAATGCCACACGGCCCGCCCATTAATTATCATTTTTTTGGGGAAAAATCATCTTTTTTTCTCCCGTTTCAGTCGGTTTCTTTTGGTGTTTACTAAGTTCATTCGCCTAAACTACTGGTATTTTTGATGTCCTCCTCCATGTGCATGCGCGCAATTATACAGAAGAGCCAACATCGTTTAATCCAACGGGCTGTAAATGCATGCGAATGCATAGTATTACAATAAATTATACTTTATTTAAATAAATTATATTTCATCCATGGCTCTGGCTTGAACAGACATCGTGTTGGCTACCAGAGACTTGCAATTTGAATTGTTTAACTACACATGAGGCAAAACCAACTCGTTACCTCAGAAAATTTGAATTAAATTTACACATGCCCCTGAATTCATTGCTTTTTGGTATGATGTGAAAGGCGAATGCATGATTTGCCAACATTGTTATAAAATAAGATTCAACTCGGTCCTCAACTATCAGTGATGATTGCCATGTGGTGATAACCACTGTCTATATATTTAAAATTCGGACAATGTTTAAGAAAAACTTCATGTCATTCCTGTAATACAGTACGATAATTTAGATTGAACTGAAATTTTATAAATTCGGTTAAGCCATTTATGTTGCATAATTTACAGCAATGGGTTTGAAAAAAAGACATGGTACCACACATGCAAGGCACATTTTTAAAATAAGCTCACATTAACTTCTGATGTAATGAATGTTCAAATGTGCATATGCAGTGAGGCATGATGCCTATATCAAATGCCATACTTTACAAACGACATTTGCAATGCAAGCTATAAATTGCAGTAAGTTGCAGAAGGCAATATGTATGATTATAAAATATAATTTTTTAAATCTTCTTGATTTGTTGTCCCTCGGGGCTTGTTTCCATTAACAGTTGTCAAATTTACCACTCTTGACTGCCTGTTACAAACGAGATAACACCTAACGTTAATAATAAATCCAGTACAGAAAAATCTGTAATCTGGAGCTTTTGCTTCATCGCATTTAAGTAAAAGCTCGTTACCTCGTTATGCTTTTGAATGGTAAAAAGTTTTGCCTTAGCATCGTATATAAATAAAATCATTGCTTCAGAAGTATTTAGTTCATTTAAGCTTAAAACTTGTCAGCATAGTGCATGCATTCATAAGAAACATTGACGATTGGAACACCTACTGTATAACACTGTCTTAAAGAAAGAAAACAAAGATTTACCAGTGAATGGCTGCCAAGTATTTACATTTATCTAAGCTTCGTCCAATCCAAGATCTGAACTTGGGTTGTAAAAAAGCTCATTAAAAAACGAAATACTTGGGGATGGCCATTTTTTGGTGTAAAATTCTGGTGGTCACCAGTGCATGATGCCTGCAACGTCTTGAAGGATGAGATTCAAGATATTCCGAGCGAGGGAGTAACGCAAACTAGAGTCAACAAAACATGTTTGGTAACAGTTTGAAGTGTGGATTATTCTTGACAAAAGCATTCGAGTTTAACAAATAGCGAGGTATTTGAGACAAGATACACGTGTGTGTTATTGGCAGAGTAACGACATGCACCGACGAATTTCGTTTGGTTCAGCTTAAGCAAGCATGAAACACATTCGGTAATCGCCAACAGTGAAGTGAGACTTGTGCATATTACCCAGACATAAGAAAGGCAAACAGTAGAAGAAAAGAAAATTATGATAAAAAATTGAAACAAACAAAAAGAGCGAGAAGAAGGAGGAGGGTTCACGAATTCTAGGAAGAGCTTCTATCCCTGTGGAGAATATGTGATATGCATATTTAAGCGTGACCGTTCAGGGGACTATGCTCAAGCATTCGTGCATGGAACACTTAAGCCACAGGCTTAACCCACCAAACACCTCATTTCGTCACCTTGGTAACGTTAAGCAGCCTAAATCTTTATACTTCCAAGACTTGTTACGCTGAGATGGAAGAAGTTTTTCAAACGTCAGTTTTTGGGATTTCCTTCGTAAATGTTTATTTAAAAAATGCAATAAACTCCACGAATCTTTCATAAAAAATCGACATATTCCTGCTGGGAATATGCTGCTTACGAAGAACATTTTCCAAGTTAAATACTTTTTACTCTGGCATTAAAATATTTAAAATGAATACAAATTTACAATAAATAAATAAATTTAGAATGGACAGAAAACGAATAAAAATGCTGTCCTTCACACATTTCGAAATAGGAACTTTCATTTGGATAACACTAAAAAACATTGAAAACACGTGTTTTTTAATGCCTGCACGCATGTTCCATTTATGAACATTCAAAAGTATTGTAAATATTGGGTTTCCTATTGAAAATCTATTTACATTGGAATGAATTGTTGAATCATATAAGATAATATTTAAAAACGTCACACCTTAGAGTTTTGGGATAGTTTACCAGCTTGCAGACGCTAGAAAAGGACTTACTAAGCACAAACACAATGTCTTATGAAATCAACAATGGCGTTTCGGCATGTCAGTTATTGACAATTTGGTTATGACAACCTGATATTTTACATCTGAATTTCCGGGAGCGACCTGCAAGTCCCTTTACAGAAAAACTACGAAAATAGATCCAGGGGTCCCAAAGGTCATCATTCCACATTGGGAAAACAGCAGTCAAAAACGACAGTCTGTTATGTCGCACAATGGCTTCCCAGCTTTATATTGTTGTTTTGGATATTTTCATCGATGATGCCATGCATGCCGTCACAATGCCCAAGAAAACTAAACGCTTGATGGGCCCCCAGTTTAGGCCAAATGCGCGGTAATATCACAGGTCGACAATCGGCTATTACGGAAACCTGGAGCGACACGTGAAATTTAATGCTTGTCTAACTTTTCTCATTAAATTGTCAACGCCGCCATTCTTCGCGTCCGATATGGGACCGTTTCGACAAAGATGCCCCATAAAAGTTTGACAAGTCCAACTTTCAGACTCTCCCATGCCATGGATGTCCCCATGCAAAGTTGCAACAAACACGGGGCCATCTGAAACCCACACCAGCATTTAATACGTCCAAAGTCACTCCAGGCCCAGGGTAGTCACTTGGGCGAGACTGCATGGGACACAATGGTCGCCAGCCATCGAGGACCTCATTCAAAATCGCGACAGCGTGGCCATCTCCCATGACTGCCACGGCATCAACACGGCTTTCTTTTCTGCAGCAAAAAAGGCCCATAGGGGTGGTTGAATGCGCGTGTCATGAGCCAGGGAAATGAGCAGAAATCCTATTTCTCATCTGGTTGCCACCTCCCATATTCCATCCTTCAATTTCGCCCTTTCATTCTCCCTGTTCTCCCCCAATGGCCGCTGTGATTCACAATCTCTTAAGGCCACCGTTTCGTACATTGTGAATCCCCCTCCCTTATTGGCGCTGAACTTCACAATGATACAATATCCGTTCTGCATGACGTACAAATTTAAACGATATACTGTGCGCTGGCACTGGCTCGGAACTGACGAAATCAAAGGAGGACCAAAGTGTTGACTATGTCTATGCGTGCAGAAAAGTACGCCGCTAGGGTATCCCCTGCAGCCCAAGAAGCGATACCGACTTAGCATTCATGATATTCGTATCCATTTTTCTTTTCAGCCAGAAATCTTTTTCACAAAACTTTCATAAATCAGGCCTGTTTTGATAGGTTCCTATACGGGACGCAATTGGCTTCGGGATAAAGTCGTCAAAGTCCGAAGCGCACCTTGCTCGGAGTAATTCTGTTCACGTCAAACTTTAAATTCCTAAAGTCTTTTTAAACCAAGAATTATGATTATTACCAAGCGCCAGACGGAGCATAACACCGTAAAACGAGTGAGCGAAAACTTTGCATATCAATATTAATCTGTCCCAAATTAATAGACCATGGCGCAGGCCTACGTGTACGTGTACCTGCGGTCATTGACGACATATTCAGCGATGCAGTTATTAATACACGATTTTACACCATCCGCAAAAATGGTTAAAATAATTAAATTTGTGTCACCCGGAAGTGCCGACCCAATCAGACATGGGTGATAGGTCCGCCATAGGACACAGGAAAATGCATAAACGCCATGATGGGCTAAGTATCTGGACAAGAGCCATAAGTCAGGCTCGATTTAAAATAGTGGCACGAAGACCTAATTTACGAATTTTTTTTGTGTATTTTTGGATCGCTAGGCGTGTCCTGTTATCATGTCGGATTCGCATGGAAGGCATCCGAACATTTGTTACTAATTTATCGCGAAGCCAACCATAAAAACGCAACATGCAGTAATGGGCTAATGCCGATTATCAGGGATTAAAAGCCTGTTTAATCCTCGAAAAAAGAAGATCTGATCAATGTTTACATGAGCGACGCGTTTAATGAGTTTTCCGAAAAAATGTGTCCTAATTTTTACGAAATATTAATAAGATGTTCAAAAAAATTTACGCGTCAAACCTTGAACTGAAAAAATTGGATTGGCCATAACTGGGGAGGGAAACGAAATTTATTTACGGAATTCTAACAGAATCAAATGTTTCGCTGAATTAAGCTAGATGCCAAATTTCAGAACTTTAGAACGTCAGGAAGTCGGTTAAAAATGGCTTCGAAAAAGTTGAAAACAAACATGCGCTCACGTCAAAGTATGCAAACTTCAAAATTTGAAGATTTGGTACTTCCTTTAACAACAAGTGTATATGAATACACATGATACGTGAATACATGTAGTAAAAATATTATTGTCAAGTTGTTACGACATAAGTCATAATTTGCAGTTGATTTTTCAAACACTTGCAGGAAATAATTTGACAGTACAGCATACTGAGAATTACCTTTGTTGAGAAAAAAAAAGTATACGAAATAATCTATACGTTGTAAAGCTGAGCATTACCTTTCATGAACAAAAAATTAATATAAAAACAATATACTTAGGAAAAAAATATTACTGTCAAGTTGTTACAACATAAGTCATAATGTGCGGATGATTTTTCAAACCCTTACAGAAAATAATTTGACATCATAGCATCCTTGTTGATGTTATGCATCCATTGGTGCAAAGCATCCATAACGTTTTCCAACGCAAAATTAATTTAGGAAAATAGCCTAAAGTATTTTCATGTGTTTTATCTTTGCATACATTATTTTGAGGTACTTTTTGCCACCAGTTTTTGGTAAGGCAAAGCTGGGAAGCGCAATAGTGCGCCTGGAAAATGACAGGGTGGGCAAACAGGCCTAACTAGTGTGTCGGGCAGTGAAATCCTCACTCAGATCTCCCAGTTGGTTCAACGCCTTTCGGTCGTGTTAACCCCATAAATAACAATGGGATAACAAGCCAGTTCTTAACGACCTATTTTGCAGCCGCGCTGTACAACATGATCCATGTGGTCGCATTATCCAGCAGGGATTAATCCATCTGTTCCTCGAACACCGACATCAGCAGCTCCAGCATTAACATCTCAATTAGAATTAACAATTGAAGTTAGGGTCCAAAAAACGCTGGCTTAAGTCCTAATATGAGCAAAATAGAAAGTAATGACGAGGGGATGGAAAGCCCCTCCATCCAGGCAGGCAGGCAGCATTTCAAAGGGACATTAACAAGCCCCAGATTGATCCTAAATCAACCTAATTCTCTTAATGGCAATTAATTTTATATTACCGCAGTGGCAAAGTAATATTGGCTGACATTTTCGATCGCCGCCAAATGCTACGTAAGTGTCATATAATAATGCGAACAATGATATATCATTGAAAAGGCACAATGCAAATGTCATTTATATGGATGAGGGGGAAGAGCCGATCAATGGATGCGGCGAGGGACATCCGAGAAGTACGGTCACTAGGCAAAAATTTAGTGCGTTTAGTAGACCATATGGGAAATCCCCCCAGTATTGCCAGTGTTCAAAAACCGCCATAAATACTCAAGAAAACTGCGATAGAAGCTAATAAGACGTTACAGAACTTTTTTTCCCTGCACAACCTTTCATAATGTGTTATCCGAGAGAATCGAAAAGTTGTTTAAACGAAATGCATTCTGTGCCACCACGCTATCCGAATTACCGGACACATCGGTCGGTAACGAATATACAGGGCATTTAAAAAGGCTTTTTACAACTTTAAAAACTAATAACAGGGCTCTTAATTGAAATACAGAAACATTCTCTGGTTCATTGTGCTCAGTCCAATTCAACATGCGCGCCACTGGTGGCAGGTACGAGATTTAATCGGAGTTTCAACAGTGTATCATATTTGGAATGTCACATGAATTGGTGTTTCACATGAGTTGGTGTGTCACATGAGCCACACAATGTTCATGAGTTGGTGTGTCACATGAACCACACAATGTTCCTGTATTTCGATTAAAAGCCATGTTATTAATTTTTAAAGTTATAAATAACCTTTATAAACACCATGTACACTGTACGTGTATTTTTTCTATACGTTCGGTTGCAATAAACACGTGAATGGAACTACATCAGTCACTCAACTTTTAAAACAATCAATTGCTCCTCGAAATTAAGATGATTACCAAAATTCAGCACGCCAGGACGGTGGTAAATCAGTTAAAAATACTCAGTAAAGGTCCGTTACAGACAGAGATGAAACACTAAGTTAATAGAGGTTTTGTCGTAATTGGTTCCAACTTTTCGAGCCGTCCCCTCGCCCTTAAATGGCAACTTAAGCCCGGATTGCGCATGCTAAATCCGCGGTATTAAGGTCCTTTAGTACAGGGCTAACATAACAGATTGCCACTCACGTTTTATTGGCACCCTGGCAGAACCGAGCATTGTGTGAAATAGCATTTGACGACAGTAGATCCACACGCTGGTGTATCAAAATTAAGCTATTTCGGAAAAAAAAGCGCCATAAAAATGCGCCTCAATGTCGGAATATGGTGCAAAACGTGCGGCATAATAATGGGAATATCGATAAAAGGGAGATGTGGATGAATTTCCATCACATCCGTCGTTGATGGAGTCAGACTCGATCTCTGTTTTTCTCATTCGCCATAAACCATGCAAATCCAGCCACCAACTGGGACTTTATTACCGCCAGAGATATATTCAACATTCAATATGTAAAGTGGTATTTTTAATGCAATGCCCCTGTTGGCTTCGGTGAGGGAGTATTTATACATCAGCCTGGCTTTTATGGGGCAATTTCGACGAGCCAATGCCAGAAAAACCATCAGCGCACCTTCGAGTGCTGGCTTGTTTTCATAAAAGGGCCTAATTACGCCACGCATCATGGCGCAGGCTCAAAGTTTGCAGGTTTAAATGCAAATTTTAAATTTCGGTCTACGCGGCATCTTGGCTAATACTTAAAATAAATAGACCAGCGAGGTAAAAAGAAACTTGTGAATTATTCAGGTAGAGCGACTGAAAATCCAGACTAAACGGAAGCCACCAGCTAGGAAACGCCTCCGAGTTTACCAACACACGTGAAGAAATCTTAGATCGTGCTCTACAAATTACACTTCAGCACGTATTGACGTGTTTTATCTCCATTTCAAATACGCCTACGTGTCAACTATTACACGTGCATATCGTTTCAACATTTTTTTTAAGTCTCATAACTTTGATATAAGAGGTGAAGATGTGGTTTATCGTGGTGTAACTTTCGTGAAATAATGTTTTGAGCTGATGCCCTTTCAAAAATTGGAGAGCACATTTTTCTTTAGAAATTATTAAAATCACTAGCCATTCGACAGTGATCAGCTTGTTTTTTATATTTATAAAAACGGAAGGCGAAATAGTGCAATTCGCTCAAAATCGTTTAATTCCCTCGAAATTGAACGCGCACGATTTCAAATTTTCGAATGAATTTACACTCGCACGTTCGATTTTATCTTTTTCTCAACTTTGTATAATTTCCTTAATAAATAATCGGCGGGATTTATAAATTTACAAAACAAGCTATGCACATGCGAAAGGCTTGTACTATACATGCATGGCGGTATATGTACAGTATTTACATGTATATTTAACAGTCATACTAATTTTAAAGCAAAAGTATACTCCGCAATTTGTATGCATGGTGGGCTTGCATGGACTTCACTTTAGCATAAATGCCATAACATGTCAAAATAAATGAAATAAGCTGCTAATAGCCATGGAACCACTTTGACAGCATCGTCAGCATGCATGTGTCACAGCAGATTGCGTAAATGAACATCTTTCAAAGTACCTTCAGAACAGGTGTGATATCTAAATATGATATATCCCTTCTAATAATTTTCCAATTTTAGGAATAAAGCATTATTATATGGTAGATTATTTTACAATGTTTTCCTTTTCCAGCTTAAAGCTTGTTTTTCCATTGAAGAGAATTCACACAATTCCGCGCCAAAACGTTGTCCAGAGGCGTACAGGACCGTGTCCACCGCAAAGAGGTTCTAGGCATAACATTATGATGCTCCAGGACATTAAGATTGTGAAAGCTTCACATGTGCTTGTCCACTGCTTACACTTTCGGTTTCCTCATGGCGGCAAGCATAAGATTGTGATGCATGTCCTGGTCATTCAGACTGAAAGCTTCACACGTGCTTGTCCACTGCATAGCAGCAACCTTATCACGGCAGCAAACATAAGATTGTGATGCTTTTTGGGGCATTATGGCAGCAAAACTTACACTTTCGTGGTCCTCATCATGGCAGCAAAATCCACTGGAGACCCGCACATTGTAAGACAGGCAAAACTTCACAAACTGCACACACTGGTAGCGTGGCCACAAATCCGTCCAGCCCTTGGCAGAGTCAGAGGCGAAGAATGAGCAAGCCAAATATAAAGCTGTAGAAAATGCACGTCTGGCTGATTTTGACCACCAGGAAAAGCATCCATCCAAGAGTCCGTCGTCCGTCCGGTAGATCGGCAATCATGGATGGAGAGCAACTTGATGGACCACTGGCTAACTCACTCTCCGGATCACTTCCTCCACCATGAATTTTCCAGGGCACTTTTCGCCAAACACATCCACAGCAGAAACCCATTCCCCCAAAACACAGTGGTGCATATGAAGATGGGAAAGCAGTCGTCACCCACTTAGTCAAAACCACCGTTTCCACGTGGACACGCTGCGTGCTTCCAGCTAAAAACATTCCGCAGAATTAAAAGGGCGGAAATTATTTCAAACAACTTCGAGCACCATCAACAACTGTGATGCACCATTAAGCTAGTCCTTCGCTCGTATCCAAGCTGGATCAAACGCCAATTTCCGAATTGCCGTGCGACTTCAAAGACATGGACCAATCTGGCAGCCAGCATCCTCGACAATGTTCAAATTCGGAAATTCAGAAGCGAAACCGTCACCCAGGGAGAGGATGGGCCCCTTTTCGAGTATCCTGCCCCAATATTAGCTGAATAAAACGCGAGACATTATCACTAAATTCATCTTCACGTGGCGTGAGCACGCGGCAGACCATTGAGACGTCACCAAGAGGCTCCTCTTTCAACGCTGCCCCCTCTTCAGGCCCTTTCAAATGGTCCATTTTCGGAAATATTCCAGCTGCCCATCGCCATGCCAGTTGGGCGATAAAACTGCCAGTTTTTGAGGAAAAATCTTACTATGCATCTGTTAAATATGCTCGAGGTTTGTCCAAATAGGCTTGAGAAGTGCATTTTTTCTTACTAAAACTTTTGGGTTAAAGTAGCAGGATTCAAAACTGTTTAAAACGGAAATTATTTCGATGCATACAAATGAAATTGTATTAAATACAAAGCATCAAGCCGATTGGAGAATTTTGTTTTATATACGACCAAGTTTGAATTTTTGATATTTTCCTTAAAGGACTTGTCTTAAGTTTTGCAATTTTGTACTTATAATTGTTTTTAAATTATCGAATTTTGCGATTTTCCAATTGGATAAAGTATCTACACGTATACAGTTACCTGTTACAGTAAACTGTTTTACTGTTATAGTAGCAGATTTCAAAACTAATACTAATTAGAAAAGGAACTTTCGATACATTTAAAATTGTTTAAAAACAAAACATCACACTGATTTTGAATTTTTTAGATTTTACTTAAAGGATTGGTCTTTTCTAAGTGGCGATTATTTTTAGGTTATCGAATTTTGCGGTTTTACACCTGACAAAACATGTCTACATGTCTGCAATAATTGAACACGCAATTATTTATCCAAATCGTTGGTCATGATATACAGGTAAAATAATAAGATTTATCGCTAACGAACATGTTAATTTTCTAATTATTGCCCTTTGTGACAATTGTCTGATAACAGTACAGGTATGTTGATGCATCCTGACAATACTCATCGGTATGGAAAGGACATTTATTCACAGATCACATGCATATTTCTAAAAAGACAACTCAAAAATTGTCAATTTGCAGTAGAATCAAGTCTGGCTACATCAGAGGTACTACAGTTCAGATACGAGGTCAGAATCCTTAATTTTATAAGTAAGAAAGTGATGCTTGTGTTTAATCAGTAAAATATGCGAATATGCGGACTTTAAAAGTGAGCAATGATTTGTTTATGGCCAACGTCAATCGGTTGTTTATAGACAGACAAGTTAAGGTTGAGGTTGGCCGTTTTGAATTAAAAGTGTAAGATAACTGATTTGACAAATAAGGGGTTATCTCCAAACTCGTCCAACGCGTACCAGTTTTAATGATTGAAATGGTAATCACAATTTCCAGGTGCTAAGGCCCGGAAATAACGATTTACGGTGTACATATACTTATATTGACATCCAGAGACAGATAACGCTTGCATAGCATTGTATTTTCATTTTTATTGTTGATTTATTTTTTGAGAAATACATGCTTTCTCACGTAGATAGGCCTACCTAATAAAAAGCCCCTAAACTTGAAACCACTTTCCACTAACTTAGCTTGCAAACTTAAGGTGCTCAGCGTAGTTGTATGCATGCCCCACAGCAGTTATATGGCCAATCATAGCAAATGGCCATATGCAATTCAAATCCAAAGCGAATTTCATTTTAAGGGGCATCCACCTCCAGCACGTACATAAAATCGTTTAGAGTGAGCAAATGGAAAGCCATCCTGGCAATAAAACACGTGAAATATGGAAGGATTGGCAGGATCGAACCACAGGCTAGAGAACAAATACCGTTGCCATAATTCACGCTGTCGAAAAAAATCCACTGTGCAGTTCTAGTCGATTGGTGGGGAAAATATATATTTAAAGTACTGCCAGTGTCACTTTCTGATTTAGCCTTCCCATTAGTAATAAATTCGCCTTATATCTCTGGCAAACACTCGCCAACATCTAACTCCCATTTGCATGAGCAGTTGGCACGAAAGAGCGAGGGAACATTGAAACCCCAGAGGAGTCCATCAGAGGGCTTTTCAGAGTGCCCCAGGAGCCACGCCCCTTTCAGACATAATTACCAAAATAAAGCAGAAGCTCGTTTTACCTAGTTGCCGAAATTTATATCGCAGCTGCAGGGTGCTGAAAACTGATAGGTTCCAAAACACCATATATCAGATACTGTACTTATTGAATATAGCGTTTAATCTCTTAATCTTCTCATTCCAGAATTGCCCTGCAGGGACCCAAGAATCATCGAAATCTGCAGCCTCAGCTGGACCCGCAGGTTGAGGAATTAAGGCCCCCATAAAGCCATTATATTTTCAGCCAGATCGTTAATATCCTCACGCATCACAGCTCAATAATTATAAATTAAACTATCCTGGCTAGTGTGTTTAACTGGAATCGATCGGGGTCGCGGAATTATGCCGTAGGATTAAATTCGTGGATTTCAAGAATATTCTTGTTAACTCGATTTGATAATTCATTTCGAGGATTAATTAGCATGCCACCATATTTCATGATAGCTTATTTTGGATATCTGATGCATGCATGCATTACAGCGGTGTCAACTTAAGAGTGAACTTTTCACTCTGCCATCTGGCGATCGTTTTGAACCCCATCAGTTGTCTCATATCGGAATGCACTAATATGCAAACTCGATTTGTTTATTCATTTCGAGTATTGATTAGCATTCTACCATATTTCATGATAGCTTATTTTTTGCTACTGTACATGTATGCAGTTCAGTACGTGTCAAGTTAAGAGCGGATTTTTTCGTTCTGCCCTCTGGTGGAAGTGTTGAACCTCGTCACATGATTGATATAGGAATGCATTAATAAGCCATCCTTTGATTTCTAATGAAAGGCATGATAACACGTACTCGAATTGGAATTCTGGCAGGTTCGATTTTGAATTCAATTTGTGTAAATTACAGAAAATATAAGGTAGGTTTTTTAAAAATTCTGATGAAGTTATACCTCAAAACAATCAATTCAGGAATCCTAGCCAAATTTCTAGGGGAACTATGTTCTTATGCAGCAGTAAGCAAGCAGTAAATCGGTTCTATAATAATCCCGATAGAGGGTAGAGTGAAAAAGTCCACTTAACCTAACATGTAGTGTTCAAATTTCGTTTTCCCAAATTTCAGGCTCAAAACTACACCTTGTGGATCTTGCTTCTTGAACCTGATTTAATTTCATTATGAAGTAATTGATAAGCATTATCAATATCAAATTCATTTCCACGTTGAATAAACTGGTTTTGGTGGTGTGTTGTTTGATGATTTAAAAGTATCGATGCCCTCTTGATCGTAAGTTTAGCGGAAAAACAAGCAAACACCATATGCGTAATTAGGTTCCGGCATCCTTAACGTATGAACTGAAGTTTTTCATCGTAAACTGCTAATTAATTGGACACGATGCCTTTGTATGTCAAATTTAATTAATAGCGAAGACCAATTTGTTAATGCACAACGACAGTTGAACCACCCTACGCAGCTATTGATTTGAACTGCAGGTAATCGGTTTTTTTGCGAGTTTTAAATTTTAATTGTTTAATCAAAAAGCCCAGCATGTCCCATCGTCAATTCTCGACGTTTACACCTTTTTCGGGAATAACTAGTGCATGTTAAATGCATGGCCAAACGATCACCGTTCAAACAAGAGGGCCACAAAAACTCCAAGAAGTAGGAAAATCCATTTAATAGAATCGGAGAAAAATCGCTCATTATCCCACCTTCCTAGCACCACACTCCAGATTTTCAGTGAAAAAAGTAGAAACGTGCTGCACCAAGAAATGGTTTAAGGCGCAAAAACCAAACAAACTCGAAATAAACGATGCTTAAATCCATTAGACATCTTTTTATACGCTCCAAGTATATATCCTCACTCGAAAAAGTTCAAACTAATTCGTCACCATTATCACCCTTTTCGTAGGCTGCATAACTAATTCGGTTTCCTGTATTTTACATTCCCTTACATTTCCCCTCTTTATAATGGCAAAAAAATGGCGACCATTTCTTATCTCCGAGACGAAACAGAAAAAGCTGTTACGGTACGTATGCATTTTAAATAGAAACACCAAATTTAATTGTTTTTAACGTAGAAACTGTGTTTCCGCAATTAGCGCCAAATGACATTCACTTCTGCACAAAACCCAAGAATTTAAATCTTCCAACACTATTCTGTTTTTTCAAGGTGTGCCAAAAACAGCACTTGGAACGTATAAGTATTTCCCCAATTATCGCCGATAATTAGTTTGTTATGCCCAGGACGTCATTTTGAAATATCTATTTCTAGCCATGACATACTGAATCTTTAAAATGTATTGTCAGTCCGTCACTGAAGAAGTTAGAATATTTTGCTGAAGAGAAATTTGAGGTAAAAACTAACACAGTATGCAATTTCATACAAAACTGAACACTGCCCTGTTACATATCACTGTACAGTACATGGCATACTTGCATTGTAGGTTACATTTCATCCCCACTACCGTATATAACAAGGGATGACGGTATAGCTACATCAGAGCCTCTGGTGAGACACTCATGAACACCAATAACCAACACACAGTAATTTGAAATGTAGTGAAATTCAGTTAATTAAAATAAATAAAATGCCTGACAGGAGTTCCGGGTTTAAGATGTAACGCTAGCCTATCGCACTACACCACAAAACGTCATGTGTGCAATTATCAGAATGTTACGTAATTACATAGGCTAAATGTGGTTTACAGAAGCAAAAACGATACCCTGGATAATATATAAAAATGATTAATGTTGGTTGCATTTAAAACGAGTGTTTTTTCTCCATGGATGGTGTCCGTGCGAAAAAACCTGGCATGAACAAAAACAAAATTCCATCATTCCAAGCTCACGATTTACGAATTTTTCTCCACTCAAAGCAGCAAGAAAGTACAAATTGCGACAGCTCTGACCGCCACCTCGTGGTATGCAGGCAACTGTCGCCCCACACATCTTCCCATTGTCCGCGTACAATTCTCAGAGGTCTATAATAGACACTTGCACGACTGAGGCACTCCAAACTCAGGTGCAATGTAAATATTTATCACAAATACGAGTAAACGCAGGCGTAAACATAAGGTTGATTGACACCGAGTTAACAACAGATCGGAGATGAATTTTAAGCAAGGGGTAGCTGAGGGAGGTTAAGGTTAACCAAACAAACACGAGACACGCTCAAGAAAACAATCCTGTCGCTGGTCAATTTCCGCATTTTCGGCGAAAAACTCGCCATGCAACCAGCAGCAAAAAGAGCAGAAACGTCAAAACGTCAATTCAATTACCAAAAAGCTGACAACTTCAACAGCAACGAGGCTCATAGGCATTCGTTTATACCTAAGTGTTCGGCACCACCTTTTCCTAAAATATCGCCCATTACTTATTCATGCTGGCAACAGTTTTTCGAAGTGAATTTTATGGCTCGAGGTTTTTTTTTCTGCCTTTTCAATTTGTATTCACCCAGAATACCTTAGGAATCGGCATGCAATAAAAATGCCGAATTTAAGCAGGTACACGTTAACGAATAAATGTCACATTTATATGCTCTTGGGCCTCAGAGGCAGTGGTTATGGAAGGAGATAAATTTGATTGAACCAGCCTGGCAGCTCCACATGCATTTTCTTGTTTTGCTGCCAATAATGGAGCCAGTTGTCATATTTTGATGGCGAATATTAATGGAAACCAGATTGATTGGCCGGAGGGCTCGCTTTTCAATTTGCTTTCACACAGATTTTGGGATATTCAAATCGGGCATCCTGTAGGTGTAATTGATTCGGCATTCGTTGAACAATTAAAACGAAAGTTCAACGAAACGTATATAAGCACTGGGGCGGACAGGGCTGCATAATGCGCTGGAATTGATGGACCACCCCACGGGGAACGGGGTTATAAACGAGGGTTTTGTGGGACACAACAATCGTCGAAAAGAAATTGAAATCGTTGCCAAATTTTTATTGGCGATTTGGCCGAGTGCTAAGTGAAATTAGGAGGATGGCTTTCATGAATAAAGAACAGAGCAATCTGTATCGATAGCGCGAGGCGAATCAGCTATGCAAAAAAGCGTAATTAAAATGCATCGTCAAAGTCAAAACAAACACTTTGGTCATACGTTAACTTTGGGTCGAATTCAATTCGCTATTGGCACTTTAGCATGTGGTAAGAAAAACTGAGTGGAAAAAAGAAAAGGTTGCGAGCCGCCGAATCAATTTCATCTTCCTCCTAAAACGACTGATGCCAAATATAAATATTTATAGACCGGGCCATAAATTTTATCGGATAATTTAGCACCCCACCAACTTCCTCGCAATATACGAGCTGAAAAATGTTGGCACCTTAACACTGACCATGATAACTCGTATAATTACTTACAATCAAGTAAAATGGCGAAGAAGGGGGCATGGAGGAAGCGCACCTAGCGTCGACAAAATTTACATATTTGCCAACCGCAAACAGCGTACGGGCGATGATTTACGGCCATATATATAGCACGTTCGATTAAGAAAAAATGAAAACAGAAAAATCGGTCCTTCAATAATCAGTTATTTAAATGGTTTATAACTCGGTCTGACAACCTGCATCGCAATTCTGAACCGTGCTTGTTGCGTCCAAATTGGAACGGGGGAGAGCGAAATTCGACTTTCAAGGACTCGAAACTTAATTAAACTTCTCGAAGGGCTGGTGAATGTCCTGTAGAGTTAAATTAGTAATTCGTGTGTGATTCCTAATTAAAATATGGCGTTATCTAAGGCGTACCTGGGTTCACGTGCGTGGGCAGACTGATTGGTAAACAGAAAACATGGCATCGAGCTCCAGTTTATGCAAATGTGTTTTTTGCTTACGAGTCGAGTGCAGATCACAGAGGGCGCCACTGGCCAGACGCTTGAGGGGCTCGAATCACGTTGCGAATTATTTGCGTTGAGATATGCCGAAAAACTTTCCAATTTTTCAATGAAGTTTACACAAATTTTCATGTTTTTTGTCTATTTGGGGGTATTTCTATTTCAGGAATATTAAGATCCATTCAGGTAATTTTTGTCATACAACAAATGGCGCTGCAAGCTTGCAGGCAGAACGATGCAGTTATAGGATCAAATTATCTTGTAATTACTGCTTGTTACCACATCGTAATGTCATTCAGGTCCAGTTGAAAACCGAAGACAAAAACTAGCTTGCATTTTCGATCAACTATTTGCGTAGAGATGTGTCGAAAAAACTTCAATTTTCCAATGAAGCTACCCAACTTTTATGTCATTTGTCTATTTGGGGTATTCACATTTCAGAATATTCATCAGGCCCATTCAAGTAATTTTCGTCACCTAACAGATGGCGCTGTAAGCATGCTGACTGTACACTACAGTTGTAAGACCAAAGTATCTTGTAATTACAGTACTTCATCGCAATGTCATTCAGGACCAGTTGAAAACTGAAGCCAAGAGCTTGCATTTTCGATCAATTTCGTGATAAAGATTTAACAATCTATCTGCTGAGTGGGCTTAGCAGTCACAGAGCGAGCTGCATGATTTACAAGATGAGAGATCAAAGATTACAAATATGTTTTACTTTACATCCCATTTCGGCTGGGCGCATGTGCACGAAACCTTCACAAATCGAAAACGTTCAGAACTTTACTTAGTCACATGTATTATGATAATGGCCACGAAATTTCACCTTGTGACAGCGAAAACACGACTCCTACTGAGCTTTGCGTTCAAGCAATTGTGCAGAATTAGTAAACAAAGTGGAAATTGGGCGCAGGTTTCCTAATTTTAATATGATTTGAAAATCACCGGCATAAAAACTTTGAGAAATTAACAACAGGAATTAGGGTTAGAAGCTCAAGCTATAATTTGATTAAATTGGCAAGCAAAAAATTCTCACGGGTTTATTTAAATGTGCGATTTTCATCCTGCGCATTGAACTCACCGAATTAAATCGTTATTTTGGGGCATAAAACGCGATTTGCTTAGGTCATCTTCAGCCCAGTAGCGGTCAAAAGGACACCTAGTGGAGTGGGAGGAGGTAGTTAGACTCACATAATGAAGATAATGATGATCGACATTATGCCAGCCAGCGCCAAAATGAGTTCAAATCTTGGAAAAATGACTCATAATAAATAATGTGGGAGATTTTTTTGGAAAAATGGTCGAAATAATCACTGACGTTGATGCAGGCGCTTTTTTCGTCCCACCCCTCAATTGAAACAGGAAGGAAGAGGAGGAGGGGGAGTGGACCTACCACCAGGTGAGGCGCAGGTAGCAGTCAAGGACGAGGTCAATGCTATGGCAATGCCTACGGTGGCGCCATCCTGTGGCCAGAAGAGGAAACGCGTTTTTTAAGGCTGCAGGAACGGATGGAGAACTTTCCCTACATTTGAACATGCATTGAAATTTTATAACAAGCAACATGACATTAGATTTCACCTTCCATTCGATCTAAGAAGTTAATAGCTGCCATATTCTAATTCAAATCAGCAAAGAATCTCAAACATCAGGCAAAGAATCTCAAACATCAGGTAAAGAATCTCAAACATCAGCAAAGAATCTAAACCTTTCTTTTCAGTTTCTAATATTTATCCTCTTATTTCTTAAAAAGCAACTCTGCAAGCCAATGGAATTAAAATTTTAAAAAAATGTTCACATCGCGAACGCAATTCAGTTTGGATTGTAACTAACGACCTCGTTTTGGACATTTTTATCGCCCAAAAAAGCCAACCACTCGTACATTAATTAAAAACAAAAGGACTGTAAATCTAATCAAGCTTATTAAACGTAATTAAAACGTGGAATTCCCACGTTTACTGTCACCGTAATTGGGAATATAGAGAGGAAATGCTTATGCAAGAATGCCTTAAAAAACAGGCAGCATCTTATCGCGTCATTAAGCCATTGTTTAGTATTCCACCCCCACTCAACATCTAGACTCCGGTTATTAGAACCTCAAGGCTCGACCCCGAAGCCACAATTTCAGCAAAAATCCACAGACGACGAACGTGATGAAGAAATGAGTCGACTGACGGACAAATACAAAGATTTAAAAAGCGAGCTTTAGACGCAGCCTACGCAGCACAAAGAAAACACTTTTTTAATATGCAAAAAAAAGCTGCTTCTTGGCCTTTCCAAAGGCAACGGTTCGGACGACAACAATGAGGAATATCCAAGCCTAATATGCTATTCACGACACCTTATTTTTGCTAATTTTGATATTCACGAGACACAGGTGATAAGAACCTAAATAAGTTATATTAATTATCACCTGGTTAATTTCTAGCATCAAATAATTCGGATTCGAGTTCATTGCAACAATGCGTTTGGAGTGAAGTTAATAAAAAAGCCCCAGCACGACCATTAAAAAAGATCGAGGGGTAAAACCCTTCCCAGCCGCCACATGGTCTGGGTTTTAAAAGCTACTCAGACGCGACGTCAGGGGGCAGCACGTGTCGCTCTGGCCCAAACCCATACTTGAGGCCCAAATTCGAACAAAGTGTAAGTTTTCTTTTGGTCCCTTAAAAATGGGGTTGAATCCAGAATTTTTATAGGGGCAAAAAATACTGTATGCGATATTTTTGGGAAAAAACGCTTCTCAAATGGTAATTATAACCCAAATTCATTATAAAAAATATTTACTAGTATTAATAATTCATTTGAACATAACGGAAATGCCATGGCGAATTTTTTTTCAAAAATCAAAGATTTTCACCCGCATTTCTGCACTCATATTTATTTAGTGATATGAAATGTATTATTCTACAGAGTATGTCGGAATGCCATTGGCGACATTTTAAGATACTGTATAAACAAGACGCAATGATGTATTTCAAACATTTCTACGAAAATCTTAAACAATTTTAGAGAAAAAAAAAACTAAAAAATAACGGATGTTAGCTCGTTGCATTAAAAAACATTAATAATAAAAATTAAGGGAACGTCATAGGTGACATTTTTGAAAAACTGCCGGAAATAACAGATTATGGGGTAACAGGTAGGGCGTTTATCACAAAAATGAATTGAAATTTCAAAATTTCCAGGATTTCCAGCTCAGTAGACACACTGAATACGTGTTCTGCTCAGATACGAAATGCAGGTTGAAAACTAAAGGGCACAATAGCAGTTTTATAAGCATTTTATGGTGTTATTTGTGATCTGTTAGCAAGCCCCGTTCCCACACAGGTGCCACGTGACATTCAAGACACGAAACCATGCAGGTGATACGAGATTGGCACCGACAATCGCACATTTCCCCATGTGATAGCAAGTAATTTCAAATACGAAGTCAGAAAATCTGTTGTGGATTTCGCACGGGTGAACAACGCCTAATTCTCACAAGTGAAAAAAACTGTTGCGATTGTAAGCTTACGAAAAAAAGTAAGGGCCATTCATAAATAACGTCGGCGAATCGCAACGCAATTTTTTGGTACATTTCTACATAGTAAATTCAACTGCTCGACCAACCTCCATTGACATACATTCCCATGCAAGTCTAGATTTTAGAACTACAAGCCCTGGCCAGAACTTTAAAAAAAGCATTTCAAGCTTGGGTGTTGTGGAGTATACAGTAGCAGCGAAGCAAAGGTAAACGTGTTAATGTTTAGGTCGTCTAAATAGCCAAAAAATGCTCGAAAAAGCTGTGGGAAAATCCGCAGCCTTAACAACTAGTCAGAACAGCATTCTGGCCTTTTTTCTGGCTTTCGTTAGAAAAAAAGGTGGAAAATGAGGTAGAGGCTTAAAAATAAACATTTGAAATGGGAAAAGTAAAAACACGTGAGAACGAGCGAAGACTAAGAGGAAGGGAGAAGTTAAGATTAAACAATGAACAGTTAATGTGTAATGATAAAAAAGGAATGAAAAAGCAAAGGAGATAGAACGCCATAGAATCCCATAGTTAGATTCCAATTCAAAGTGCCAGGTTCTGCCTAAGACTCTTTATACGGTTAAGCTGTCATCTCTGCCTGCACTAGCTTATCTTGCCGAAAGTTTATCTTGAAGTAATCATTCATGAATTTAACGTTTCTGATTTTCTCTTAAGAACTTCATTCTTAAAAAACGCTGGTCTGACAAGGAAAAATCAAGATCAGAGGTGTTTTCTTCTTTCCCTCAGGTAAAGGACTCCCCCCTCGCTTCTCCCGAGTTTTTTTGGGCAAATTGGGAGAACATTTCATCTCAGTGGGTTCTAGATTATGCCAGGAATTTCTTGCGTGGAATTTGTGTATAATCTATTATACGCAACGCAAGTGGTTTTTGTTTTTTCGAATTGCGAGGAAAAACAATAATAGCAAACTTTGTTAAAATACTTTTATAGGCGAGTAATTGCCTTCGTTATATTTTCATAATAAACGCTGGTCATAGCTGCACTTAGTTCGTATCAAACAAGGTCTATAAACGTTTTTTATAGCGAAGCAATTTCCAGCCTCCAAAGTCAGATGAGCCCACGTATTAAAGAAAACAATTTTAATAGGATCCACAACTAAGTGGCAAAATTAAGAGAAACATCATAAAAATTATTGCCAGATCTTGAAAACAGTTAAAAATTAACATTGGCAAGTTGGACAGCAAAACCACAATCGTTACCTTCAAGATTTATTCCATAGCAAGCATGGATAGAGGTGGTTCTTCTGTTCTTTCCCAGCAATCTTAAAATCAATCAAGCATTTTTAAAGACTTTGGTCAGCGTTCATGGGTATTTCCCACATGCGAAAATGCCCAGGCCCAAAAACAGTCATGTTTGATGCGCTTTGTCGACAAATTTAGTTTTTACCAAACCACGCATATGACATTAACCTGCCTCGCTACTACTAAAGTACAATATTTAATTACCAGCTGGGCACGAAATGCCCATAAAACGCGTTAATGCTAATAACAAATATAAACATATTTTGACACGGAGCTAACCAGCTAGTACGTAAAAAGAAAAATTAGTATCAGCATACTTATGGAAATAATTTACGAGCGGTGGATTTTTTTTATTCACCTTTAAGTGCTGTTCTGGCCATAAAAATCACGGTGTATGCAGGCTTGATCAAATGCGATTAGATTAAATTAGACTTCGCAAACCTGCGTAAATCACGCCATTCTGCTAGTAATTTAACCTTATTGGAGCGATCGAGACAATTTTTCGACGCCAAAAAGGACAGCCGAAGTCGTTAACTTTTGCAAAAATAATTTAAAAATGTGACTAGGCTCATGTGCAAAATGATGGTGCTGCATTGTTTTCCTACTGTCATATAAAACTTCCGCCAGAAAATAGGTCAGATAAATATGCATTGCTCCACATGGTAGGCGAAGAAACATTATTGCCAGAAATTTTATCGACTAATAAGATTTTAACTCTCGAAGTATGACTTTGGGATTACATCAAATAAGAAAACATACACGAGCGTGATCAAAACCTAGCACTATAAAGGTTGGCAAAAATTCTAAATTAAAAAAGGAAATCATGACATTTGCTTTAATTTTTCTAGTAAGTATTCTTTACGAGTACGTGTACAAAATCATTTTATAAGGAGGATAATTGTAACGACATAATTATCCATAATATCGCATTGTGTATCAATGGTTGCTCAAGAGATGCTAAGAAATACGCAATTTAATATGCGGTCTAGAATGTAACGTATCTGCATTCTACAGCCCTATTGAATTTGTATTGGAAACTCACTGTACAAGACCACAAAAAGTGTTTGTTTTTTTGTTCCGGAAAAGCCTGTTTTGTGATGGCCAGTCCAATTTTTGCTGTCAAAAATAAAAATAAACTAGCACTTATATTCATACCAAAAAACCCGCATCTGATTATTTTCGTTCACTTTGAGGTTGTTTACAGTCATTGGTCAAAAACATGGTATGGTAAAAAATACCACAATTATAGAAAAAAGCAGTTCAGCCTAGGATCCATAATGTCGCATCACTTATGAACGGTTGCTATAGAGATGCCAAGAAATCATCATTTATTATATGCGGTCTACAATTTATGCGTTTTTCTGCATTCTACAACCCCAGAATTATTATTGGAAACTCACTGTACAAGACCACAGAAAGTTTGTTACTTTTTGTTTCGGAAAAGCCTGTTTTAAGGTTGCCGGTCTAATTTTATAGCCTAACATAACAAAAATATACTCACACTGAGAATTATACCAAAAAACTCAAAGGTGATCATTTTCGTTCATTTTGAGGTTGTTTACAGCCTTTGGTCAAAAAACCTGGCAATACCAACTTGCCAAGAATACCATAGTTATGGAAACGGGCAGTTTCAAGAACGACAAAACTGACTATCTTTTCAATTTTGTTGCAATAAATAGCCTTCAACCCCAAATAAAACGTTAAAGTCCGCAACACTGTATGATCAACACCAAATCTAAGCTCTCCATCACAGACCCTACCTGCGTGTAGGCCAATGAAGGAGCTCGTTAATTAAACCAATTTTTACAATTGAAACAGGAAATGGATACAATTAAAATCTTTCCGTTGAAACCAGATATCGCGTTGAAAACAATTGACAGCAATAAATGGCGTCTCTGCACCCTCGTTGCCGCCACACACAAACAAACAAGCCAGTGTCGAATTAATTACAGGTTGACGGGCAGGATATTTTCAAAAAGTTTCTACATAATTGCTGGAGTCAAATTATCCAAGAGCCCATATTGTTGAGAGGCCTTTGGGAGCTTCCCTGGCCATCTCCTGATGGCCGAAACCGATAAACAACACCTACATCCGGATGCATGACATCACAATTAAGGCACAAAAAACTCAGGTGTGGGACAGACTCATCCAGAGTAAGCTGGCATTTAACGAGCACATGCTAGAAATGAGATTGTGTACAATTAAAGCGCCACCCTCATGACAATGGTTTTGGCCGCCACAAATCTCAGACCTTGCTTTTCTGCAGCAACCGTAGAAAAGGATGTGCATGTACAGCCAAATCTATAGCAGATGTGACTGCTTTGAGGCTAGTAAGGGTTCTAGGCTGGTAGGAATCCAAAATCCCAGCTTATCCCAGGCACGATCCAGAGATGCAAATGGAAATCAGATTTCGAAATATCAAGCATTTCAGGTTTTATTCGGCAGCGTGATGGTTATCAAAATGAGAAATGGGAGTATCCGTTGTTTATGTACATGTATGATCCGTAAGAAACATGAAAAGGCCCGACGAAAATATCTCGAAAAGTTGAGTGGGCTTGCAATGATTTCAGATTCAAAACTGCGCAATTGCACATAGCTATCTTTTGGTTCAGATTCAGATGTTGTCTTGAATTTTATTAATGCCATTGCACCATTGCACTGATTGTTTACACATGTGCATGTACCCTCACAGAAAAGATGCGAAGCAGGAGAGTGAAAAGCGAATTCTTCAGTTATTTATGAAGTTAAAACTGTATTAAATGCCATATTAGAGAATATGTCCTGAACAAAAGGCAACCTGTTTAATTAGAACGACATTCGAAACTAGGTTTACTGTACGAGTTAAACGTACACGTGGTTCAATTAGAGTAAAACATTTGTCTTCAATTTTGAAAGTTTTCCTCAATGGCCTTTCAATGGGTATCGAGAGCAGCGTGCAATTTTTTCATGCAATTAGCAAATAAATCGTGATTCCTCCCAGGCAATTTCAATACGTTCGAATAAGCCCAGCTGCGATAAATTTCCAAAAATGTCAAAGGTGGACTTCCGTATAGCAAATAAGAGCTACTTTCCGACTTATAGCTCGGTAATGACGTCGTTAAATGATTTTGTAATCCCGTCTCTGGCAGGTTATATAAACTTAATAGGAAACAATTTCCAGTATTAAACAGATTGGACGACTATATATGAAAAAGAAAGAAAATATGCAATTATATTTTTAATGTTGTTTTCCTCTTAATTTCCACATACGATAAATTAAAACTTTGAAAACAATCACTGGCGTTAATTCAGCAAATGTTCAACAAATAGGAAATTAAATCTACATGTACATGTACATCAAATAAGCTTTCACAATCATAGGAGAGGAAGGATATACTGCAGTATAGTCCCTGCACAAAATGTGCACAAAATACGTGTATTTCAACCCTTTTTGTGTAATTACACCTGTCAATTTATCCTATCAATGTTTGTTTTCTTCCATTTTTTATTATCCTGGCCATTACATTACCTAAGCATGTAATTTTTTTAGTTGTAGCTAACCATAGGCAATCACTGCCAGCCTACGATCCATTAGGAGAAGCCCACTTTCTCATTTCATCTATGGCGAAGCAGGGCAGCACCAGCGACTATTCTGTAGTACAGTCAGAGTGGGTCCTATAAACCGAGCGGGTGTTTTGGTTTCTACCACCCGTTTCTTATTAACCGCTGTATTTTTGAATATTTAAAAAACTACCAAATTCCGCTTGGAATTAGCCATCAATATTATTTCCAAGCGCAAAATGTTAGCAAACATTTACAAAACCATTTGAATATTCAAAAACAGGCCAGCGGTCAGCAGCAAGGCGGAGCCAATGTCATGACCCCACGCGCATATTTCATTGTGCAAATTCCACATGCCCAACTTTCCCTCATTTCGGGTAATTTGAAAAGATAAACTGATAATGGAAATCAGTTCGGTTGGAGAGACTACTTGGCATAAATTAGCGGGCTAGAATCGGGTGCAAAACACCTGTATGGCGGAGAGAATGCCCCATTATAAACAGCATTTGCATACCTATTTTTTAAAAAAAGGATCAACGACCGTTTTCGTCATTATGACTAGGTGTGTGTTTTTCTCCAACGGCTTTTCACCTTTTTGTCAAGCTCATCCCATCAGAATTTCACCTGTTGAACAGTCCATTGGAAGGTGGTATACACTGCGGTCGTTTATCAGTCCCAATATAATTGCGATGCAATCAGATCCCCCTTAAATGAGTCCACCCTCACACTCGTTATTTTTACAGGAAAACGGAAACGCGTTGATAAGCTCTTCTTTATCGTAAACCAGTCGTTAATTTCCGCTAATAAAACGAACGATCTGAAGGCAATTCAAACGTGCAGTTCCACATGTCATCGTTCAATAAAAGAATGCGACTTTATCCTACGTCAAAATCAGCATTTAATATTTGGATATTTGGAGAGGGCAAAGGGGGACCTGGAGCAAGGAGCAGATGGCACATAGGCGATAAGTAAACAACAGTCGTTCGGTTACATAACGGATGAATAGGGCGATGTTACAGTCGTTAATTTGTAAAACAAAGAGTTTCAGCTAGTGCTAAAGCAAATGAAGTGAATTTCAAGTCAAGTTGTAAATGCCGTAAACGGTGGAACGTAAATTAAAAGCGACTCCACAGAACAATGGCAAATGCTTTTAATTAACACCATTAATTTCGTTTCGCTTATTAATTATTCCACTGAAAATTTTACCTAATGATATATTGCTGGTGACAGCTGAACCCCTTGTTCAATAGGCGGGAAAACCTTTGTAAAACACCAGCACCATCTAGGGATCGTTCTGGGCAACTAGTGGGCGCCATGTTATTAGAGACTCGGTTAGGTATACTGAAAGTTCGAAAATGAGATTTGCATATAAGAAACCTGTAGGTGAAAGACATCTTCGATAAATAGTGCACCAAATTACAAGTTTCGAAATAAATGGGTGGGAGGAAGTTCTGCTTTTACGTACATGTAAAATGATATTGGGAGGGCGGGGTTTCGCCTCCCATCTCGTGATATAGTATATAGAATATTAATTTTTGGTAAAATTTCAATTTTATCTTGCTTCATGATCATAACTTCAACATACATGAACCGTCGAGGTTATCATTGAAATTTTAAGAAACAATATGGAATGGCCTTAGAAAGAAAAAAGTTATCATTGCATTTATAATATAGAACGTTACTGGACATTTTCAGTATATAATATTTCGATTTTAGTAGATAATATACTCGACAGTTCTTACAGCGTAGCGTTTTACGCCAAATTCTTTCGTGAAAGCAGGCAATCTACATGATATGTAAAATGTCTTGCAAGGGTATTCGGAAGCCAAAAGTGAAAATGCACTTTTGGTAACGTAACGATGTTTACGAGCTAAAAACATTCCAGTATCGTGACGACTGACGATGAAAATATAATGGTAACGCCCACCTGCATGTAGCGTGAGTTTTACATGAATTACCAGTGAAACTCGTCTTTCAAACATAATGAAAAATGCTCAAGTGTGTCTTGATTTCAACTCAAATTTGTCCTTTATATTCGCAGAAGTCAGGTAAAATATTAGCCAGAATTGTAAAGAGGCGAAATAAATGAGCTTATTAATTAAAACTATTCAAGTAGAAATTTCCGTTGAGATTAACCTAGTTGCACTTCGAATAAGCCAATTGTAGCTTTGAATAGACAAAAAAGATGAAAAAATTCTTTTGATTTTTGGAATGAGGGAAGTGGACGTTTTTCTAAACTATCTTTTTATACATTTTATTTCAAATCCTTGCATTCTTAAAAAATCCAAACACGCAAGCGTATGCACACATTTTTGCGGGATTATTTGCAACGCGATTTGGCAGCATTACATTTGGTCACTTCCTGTACTTATAGAAACATGTCAGAATAAAACAGGGGAGAACAACAGTTTTTTCCTCCAAAATTTGTGCACGAAATTTAAGTTGCAGGGAGCACGATATAGTTCACATTTTAAAATGTTCGTATAAGAGTATAATTATTATAACCGCAATAAACAATGTAATGATATCGGACAGACGTTTTTACTCGTTTGCACACAGAAAGATACACTTTATCAGTTAAAAGTTTTCATGAAGATGACTCTTAGGACTCGTATTAGCCAACTGGTATCAACGGATAAAGGCAATTAAAATTACGTCGAGTTATAAAACTAGACGCCAAGTTAAGATGGCGATTAAGAAAATATACAATATACGAAACAATGCAAGGTTACGTTAAAACGAAAAAAAAATGGGACCGGAAACGACACCTATCAGTCCCCCACGTACATCATTTCTCATGGCGGAAAATATTGATTACGTAAATGTGTGCAGGAAAAATAATATAAGACGATTATTTCCCAAATGGGTTTTTCCTAACACTCGACCTTTGTTAATTAAATTAGCAGTTTTCGTTAGTCCATGAACCAAGCATAGAAGTGAAGTTGAGACATTTCCTTGAGTGTCAACATTAACGCCCTTCAATTAGAATAATTCCATCTTTTTTATACATGTACAATAGTTAGCTGACTCCTGATCTTTTGACGGTTTTACATTGCAAGTGGACATCCGCAAAACCAGTGCAATTCAACCCCATATTCGAAGGGAATCAAGAAGGCAACATCAAGATGTCTTCCATTGTAAACAGACGACAAGAGCTTATTTTGCTCTCCACGTCATGGCATTATAAATCAAAATTGCATCGATAGCAATTAAATCGTTAATTGGTATGCCTGTGCCAAAATATTCAGCTTAGGTGAAACAGGGTTGAAGTGGGAGGTGGCATGATTAATTCACCAGGGCGACAAGGTAGATTTATCAGAGACGAGCCAATTAATTTATAGCCTTTGTATTGCAGGCCTCGTCCACTGATCGATTTTTTACGAAACCACCAGAGTCACAGACAAACCCCTGGCTCGTGTCGCGAATCTTGACCCCTTAACCAGCTCTGATATCGAGATAATCCCAATTTGCTCCCCTGACTATTGCCCATGGCACATTCTAAAAGGGTCAAAACTTTTGCTTTAATTCTGTCTTTCTGGCACTAATCATCAGAATCAGAATACAATTAAGTGTCCATCCAATTTATGGTTTTGGGGGACCCAGTCTACTGTTCATAGTACAGTGGTCTCCGCTTAATGTGATCACATTGCGCCCAGGCTATTTTGATACCAATACCCGAATGATTCAAATAGCCGAATGACAAAAAAGGCGATCGTTATTTAATTTGAATTCTTATGTACATGTACATATGCAACACATAATTTAAATTTACAAAGCCATCTACAGCTCAAAAATATCCCTTATATGTACATGTACATGCAAATTGGTTTGCTTACAATTTTTCAGTATAAGTTCAATAAAGAAATTCTCATGTTCATATGTTTTGCTTTTGAAAATCAACTAATTTATGCTGCATACCTAGTCAAACTTATTAGTGATTAAGTCAATCATCTTAGCACTTTTTGGTAGTTTCTCAACTAAGATGTAAGTTTCATATTCGTCGACATCATTTTAATTAGTCAGCTCTGTTTGACTCCCAGACAGTCTGGCAAGTGTCAGATGTAGTCATTGGGACTGCTATTGGGATATTTACGTCATTGAAAATCGAAAATTTGGAAGAATATTCCTTGAATTTTGTGCTATTCAAAGCATGATGGGACATCATTTTAGACATTTTTCTTCCAAAGTTTCTCGTTCCTTTTGTTTTACGAATCCTCCATGAGGGAAAATGATAACAATAAGCGATGATTTTGCTGTGTCTTTGTATTCCAGCGTTCGGGATCTGGCGATTTCGATAGCAATAAACGAAAGATAAAATTATCCGCGATTCCATTAAGCCGAGTCCACTGTATACTGTATTTTTTTGTAAAATTAATTATCACAACTTCTGTGTGACCCATAGAGCACAGCACTTCACCCAAAAGGTTAGTTGCGTGGCTTTACGTCATAATTTCAAACTGCTTGCTTCTTTGAGCGTTTGGTCAATGTGTGAAAACCTCTTTTGAGAAAGCAAAAGTGCCAACCGGGACCGTGAGAACTGTGGAGAAACTGCATGCAACCGAGTGGCCTTGACAAATTTGCAAAATGGCCAACATTATTAAGTCTGCAGACAAAAAACAAAAATGGCCGCCGCCATGCAGCAACTCTTTCAGCTAAAAAACTCACTGGACGGCCACAAAGACATAAGGGGGCAGCATGTGGAGAGGCAATAGTTGGGGTACGCTCAGGTAGGCCCAGTTTAACTAATTAGAATTTCCGGTCTGCATCGTGACAACAACAACACTCCAGCGTGGCCCGTGGCTAGGGTTTCCCATAGGTATGGTTCTTATATACAATGTATGCTGCTCGACCTACATATAAACAGTAGGTTATAGTGGGATGCAGCCCATGAGAGAAATTAATGTTGTCAGTTAATTTCCCTATATTTCTGAGCAGACCTTTTCTTCCGTTTGACCCACACAGGGGGACTCCTCTGCACTTTCAGAGCAAAACGCACTTATTACATCCGGAGGAAAACGTAAAATAGGTAGGGAGGATGAAAATTGTATACTGACAGAATATACTGCCATCTTCATCCCAGACTGATCATACGGGTAGGTTCTAATTTGATTTTTTTTATAGATGGACGTCTCCAATGTGCGAATTTAACACACTAATAACGGTTGCCGCAAAACGTCCAGCGCTGTAAAATCCTACAGTGGTTAGCTCAAAATTGAATATTGTCTAAAATTAAACCTACGCCGGATACGTATACATGTATGTATTCTTATAATGATCGTGATTATACCCCTTTACTGCCCTTGTGTACATGTGCCGTATTATAACCATTCTAGAGACTACTATAGGCTAAATAAAGTAGCGTTTAGGGCATGCGAGTCAGAGTTGAACATCAACAGAATTGGGACTGCAATCCACTCTTATACTAATTCCCAACTCACACCAACTAAGAAAAGCTGGCAAATTACACATGTAATATTTACCCCTTTGCTTAGGTGGCGTTCAAGTATAATGTCATCACTTTTCCGATTTTTCAGACACCCCACCCCATGTTCTCCCCTTCAGACCCGCCCCACAAACGATATCATTGATCACTGAAAATTTTTAGAATTTTTTCCTGAAAGTACATGTAGATCAAAATGATGAATTTCAGTCCGTAAAAGCCATAACTATGCGAAAAATATGAAAAACAACGTCGCAGGGAAATTTTTGGCAAAACTGGATCACAAATGGTGGATTTTAAGCCAATCTTTTCTAAAACATCAATGATGACCATTTAAAACTATTGAAAAACATGGTTATGGACATGCTTTTTCAAACTTAAGGAATATCCTTCAATGGGGTGAATTTGAATTTGACTGATACACACGAACCAGTTTGAAATAAGTTACTACATGTACATGTATCACAAATTAAATTTCGGGGCAAAACTGTTTCTTAATTTCGATTTGAAAAAAGTCTGTCGTTTTGGAATAAGGAGAATTGTCAGTTATTGATGAAAGGCTGCTGTCAGCTGACGCCGACCACATTTCAAGAAACTAAACCAACCATGCATAGTTATGATGCAAATTAAGCAAACACTGTCTACACTTTATGTACATGCTAAAGTTTCCTGCAGTTTGATCTTTATTACTTCGTGAGGTGCAACTTGCGAGTTGCCAGCAAACCGCACATATATTTCATCGATTGCTTTCGTGGTCTGTGCAGGCAACTCGAAATAAATAATTGTGCAAAGTCAATGTACACTTTCAACCCAATGGCCCAGATTGCATCGGACTTAATTTTATTGACTAAAAAGTCAGTATTGACTAAAGCCTTAGAATCACAACTGTTGCAGAATTACGCCTTAACAAGTATATGGCATAACAATTAAGGATGGAAGCAATGGGATTTTAAGACTAAGAAAAACAAATCCTAGTGGATGAACAGGCATTGCACGTGTGTTCTCTCAGTCTCTGAGGATTTTTTTTCACAAGAGTACCAAAATGATATTGCTTCCTGATAATAAGCATCAATTGACATTTTATTACAAGCAATTCATCCCAATTTGGTCCCATTACGCATAAGACAAGGATCCATGTTGCCCAAACATTAAGTTCCCTAAGTCGAGGAAAACCACATGTTTACACTAGATCTAAAAAATGTCAAGAAAACAACACTGTTCAATGACTATGCCGAAAAGGTCATACAACCGCTGTAGTCAGTAACCTTCCACAAAAATAGAATGGCATACGAGCTCTAACAGGCGTTAAACTCGTTTTTTAGATCCGCAATTTCATTCAAACTCATCACCCGAGATTAAATTAAAAAGTAATAGTCGTTCAGTCCATCTCGAGTTTTCAATAGATTTTTTTACCCAAGACTGGGTTCGAGAGAGAGCGAGCAAATTACGAACACTAACAGCAAGGGGAACTTATTAAAAAAAATGCCCGTGAGAAACCCCAGCAGTAACACCTTTATATAACGGGCGTGAAAGTAGCATGATTATACTTTTAGGGCAAAGACCTATGGCTATGCATGTAAATGGCGGTCCCATCTCTTTCTGTTTCCAGTGTCTCGTTGCCCATCTGTTGTCCACAGTGGCTACCGGCTGGACACAATTACACCTTCATAGGTTCAACAGGAGGTCGAGACAGCAGAGTTAGTGCTTAGGAGGGCTATCACCTGGCGACCTTTTGCCCTTATCCCCTCCCCACCTTCATCTATCCCCTTTATTGTGAATATCCTCATTAGGCATGATGTGGCAATAGTTGTACTGGTCTTTTTTGATACGTTACCAAATCAATTGGATAAAAAGACACTTCGCTAATTTCAGCAAAGCAAAAAACAGGTGGATGAAAAACAAAGTCTGCAAAAGAAACTGTGCTGGTGGCCAACGTTCTCACGCTTTGGAATAAATGGAACCGTTTGGCTTCGTATGAGGTTATCAAAGGAGAGAGAGTCCAATTCTGAAAACTGTTGCATGCAACTTCAAAGAGCGGCATCCAAACTGCATGGGTTGCACATTTTCATATCATATCATTTGAATTCGTGCATTTTCCTGAATCTGCTAGATGGCTAAGCAGTAACACTACTTACGTTAGAAATGCAGCACCTTAACGTGGTCCAGGATATTCAATTGACGGTATATTTTCAGAATTGCAACAAATTGAAATAATAAATTAACTTACCAGTTATTTAGCAGTACATGATGAGGGCCAGATTGTTCGAAACAGTGGTTACACGTGCAGATCCTTTGTATTTGCGTTTTAGTTTTGGCCACTAGGTGGCAGATGCTGTTTTTTTTCCTGGACAGTGCGATAGAAAAATCGTGCCATCCTGGACAGCGCAATGGAAAAATCGCGCCATCTTGGACATTGTAATGGAAATCGGAACGAATAAAACGCAAATATAAAAAAATTAATGGCAAACGTAAACTATTTCGAGAAACTGGACCTTGAGCATGTATTGCTGAGTAACTTATGTTAAAATTTGTTTGCTCAGGACGTAATTTAGAAAATTTACCATTACCGGGTCCTGGAGCAGCTTAATTAAAATAGTTGACAAATTCACAGTAGCAATTGACTACATCCTGCCACTAATAAACTAATAAAAATGCAGCAAAGCAAACACTGAAAATCGTTTACTAAAGGTTTATTGATTGCAGCTTAAATTAGGCAGAAACCACATTAGAAATTGGGCAACTTGATCTTGAGTGAATCAGGACAAATACTTCGGCGTTTTCCTAACATTTCAAAACTATCACCCTGGCAAATTCCACTAGGCCTGCTGTACACGTACACTACGTGTATTGTATTTACCGTAGTCCAGTTTACAGAACACATTCTCCAGGAATAAGAATGCGCAGCAATAAGATCAAAACAACGAAATTACAGGTTACACATTTATGGTTTCGTTTGACTATTGGCAAATTTACGACAGCGCATAATATCGTACCAATTTGTAGGTGCAGGTCATTATAGGTTTTTTTCTTTTTAAAAATAAAACTTTGGTCGTAAATACTGCCTTGTCTGCATTGTGTGTGGAGAGGGGTGTTAGGTTTTTTTGTCGAGGAAACGAATTCCAGAATTTTAATGACAATTTACGACGCGAAAAATAGTAGGCCCAAAAACCCCGCGCAGCTATTCAACCGCAAAATTGCTACCCCAGTGAAATTTGAATAATTTATATTTCTGGCAGGGGCAATGTGAAATTCACATCATGACGAATCCAGCACATGCGGAATAAAAGCGCACGAATTGAACTAAATCGCGCATTCACTTGTTACTCCTTGGTAAAAAAACATGAATGAAACGCCACGCATAGCCCCACACATAGTAAAATCGCAACGTAATCTTGGACACGCCTGACAAGTTCAATTCCCAGTCCCAAATGTGAGGCTATTTGAGTTCACATTCGATGAAGCATTAAATGACCACGTAAACCCTAACGTATAGGTGTAGGTATAATCAGGTAAACATTTCGTGATTAGATAATTTCAAACTCAGCCACTTCGTGTCCAATTCACGAGATGGGGCAGACACGTGTTACTTCATGGATAGTTGAGCAATCCTTTCAAAATCGCAATCAATACATTTGGGATGGGAGGTACTTTGCGTCAATTAAACCAGCCTCCGTCTTTGAACATGAACTTTGGTTTACCGTTGCAATGATCTCGATGGCGCCACTGGGATGTCCAACAAGTCAGTTAATTTGTTTGCCACAATTCTTATCACGCATCTGACGTGTGGAATATTGCACGTGTCAATAAAAATACTGACTTACTGACTTGTTTATCCAGAGTACGGCATCTTATCGCTTTACTCTTTCTGGGCGACCATAACTGCTGCGTTAAATGGCGACTGGGCTGATTTTATGAACAACAGAATTTGAAGTTTTGATTGCTTTGCAGAAAACTGCAATTGTGCCGGTTATGAAAAAGGTGCGAATTGAATGGTTTTAATGATAAAATAAGATCGCATGAACTGAGGAGGTTTAAGGGGTTTTAGTACCTAGCAGATGATAGGATAAGTGGGACCCTCCCTACACATCCCACCTAAAGATATTTAAAACAAAAACAAATGTATTGAAGATTATTTCATTGTGGTGGTTAGTTATCTCCAAATTCTGATAAATGTTTCTTTTTAACATGTCATTCTGTGATCCCATTTGGCCGCTAGGTGGCATGACATGTCCTTTAGAATGGCGCTAATTTTAAATTCGAACGACAAAATGACTGATAAAATGAAAATACTTAGAATTTGGAAAAACAACTTGCAATAATCTACATGTATATGTATATATAGCCTACAATACATTTACTTTTCAAATATTTACATGGGAGGTATATGGAAGGGTCTTGTCGTCTGCTAGGCACTAAATCCCCTTAAAGCAGACAAATTTGATGTACATGTATGGCGATGTATAGATTGCCCCTAAAGATTACAGTACTTTGTTAAATGCACTTCATGCAACATTGATATCTATTATGTTAGCAACATTGGTCTACGTGTGGATTATTGCTTGGGCACTCAAATTTGTACTTGTCTCACAGCAAACTTAAGCATAATCTACACCGCATTCTACCTATTTCAGGTATACTTTTCGCTCCCAATAGGTTTAGCGATCTAGATTGCAAGACGGCAAAAAACCGAGCGTTTTAAACTAAAGCCAAAAGTATAGGTTGGGTTCCTTTTTTAAATGTTGGCCCGTTGGAGATGACATGGCATGTTTGCTGTCATGCTTTTTAAAGGTAGTTTTTTATCAGTGAACTCAATAATGTAGGTGGAACCACGGTCGGACGGTTATTTCAGTTCTGTTCTCCGCCAATATCCCCTTTTTGCACCCATGTTATCCCCAAACCTCACCGACATTTGCAGGAAATTGAAGACCGACGCTTTCGGTAATTAGTGTGTTGAACTATCTCCACATTAATCACCATGCATGCATATAGCAAGAGTGTAGACGACCCCTTCGAAAAATTGCATTTTCCCAGTTCAGTTTTTTAGCCTCATTTTCCGAGAAGTCAACCTAGTGTCTGACTAAGCGCCTGTAATGCTCGATTATTTTTGAAACTGTTACACACTGCGAAACCTGACAGCTAAACACTAGTTGCAATCCACAGAAAATCTGTAACGTGTCTACAAAATGACATTTCAAATGACTGACATTTGATTAATAAGAAATACAAGTATTACCAGGTAAAATTCTCAGAAAATGGACCACGAGTGAATGAATGCTTCTGAACATTTGTGGTTTTTCGATTTTCATTATTTCAGGTAGCAAATCCAGCCTTATTTCGATCCGCACTTTCGGTCTGATGTCAACTGGATTATTCACACGAGATCATTTCTATATATTCCATATGAAGAATAAATTTTGTCTTTTTTAAACATGACTGCCATTTTAGGGTGTCTACTAGATTTGGCACTACAAATTCTATGACTTTTTAATGACGTTTTCATTACTTCAAAAAAATTGAAATTTTGTTGAAATTTTTTAAAAAGCATCCAACTAAATAGTGATTTTCAACGATATTTTCCACTACAGTGATGACATGACCTTAGGCACAAAAAAGCGTAGGCGAAATTTTGTGCGAAACTGAATGACAAATGATGATTTTTAACCCATATTTTCATTTGTGAATCAAAGGCAAAAATTCATGACCCTGAAGTAAATTTCACAGCTTTTCAATGACTTCCATTAGCGGTAAACACCCTGTATTTAGTCTTATTATCATTGGGCAATCTCACCCACGCGATCCACTCCAATTTAAATAAAACTGTTTGCAAATTGATGGTCGAGTGTCCTTGTCTTTGGTAAATGCAGATCCGGTTGTGAATTCTAATCGACAACAACATTCGCATGCTGAGAAAAATATTTTGCAAGACACCCAAAACGTATCATTAAGAACATTTAAGATACTCATAATTCATAAACCGAAATGGTTAAATTTCCGAACCTTGCAAAATGACAGTTGGCATTATGCAAGATAATATTGCATGATTACATTGCTTTACTTCGCTTTCGTGAAACGCTACACTTAATATCGACACTGTTGGTCAAGTCTCGTTTCGCCATTTTTTTTTTAAACTGCAGACTATCGTCTGGTTTCCACCTTGGTCCAAAATTCAGCGTTATCATTTGCAGGTAATCAATTTATCCCAGCTTACATGTCTTTGGGCAACTATAACTTACTCTGTTGATTTCCCTCCCTGTACCAAAAACTGCCTTATTCCATTGACCAGCTGACAGAATTAAGCCGGGCTTAAGGTGGCTATTGATGGATTCCCCAGAATCCCAATCTTGGAAAGAATGAATGAAACCAAAAGTTGCCTACAAGCGAGCATGTGTAGGAAGGTGGATACGCTGAAGAAGACTTCCTTGGGAATCGTTACGTCCGGCCGCCATTCACCCCTCCCAAGTTTTTTGGTTTTTTGCAAACCTCCTTCGGGCTTCCCCTTTACCCTATTCACACGGATTTTGGCCCTCCTGACTGTTGACAGAAGAACAGGTTGTGGAGGGGTTCACCTGATGCATTTGCATTCGAACTCTTACTATCTTCTTCACCGCTTTTGTACGCTTCTTATCCCTAGTCAGCCCCCTTGGTTGCCATTATATTCCAATTTGGAAGTCATGTGCCTAATGCGCCATTGATCCCCAGCAATTGTTGAAGCCGCACGCTGCCATTGGTATTATAAGTGAAACAGGTCAAGTTTAAAGTCGGATGCAAGAAAGGGTTATGAAGATGGCGCCAGAAACTAAAACATCCAAATCTCCGATGATTTACGACATGTCCTAGAGCCAGGGATCACAGAGGCGCCAAATTAGCAGAAGCTTTCATCTTCTTAAAAGGCGATTAAGTTGTATGCAGATTGCAGAGAATCTCGAGGACAAGTGTCCTAGTGTTTGGACCTTGGCCTTCACAAAGTTAGATGAGGGATTGAGGGATGACATTCAAAGTGCTGCCTGTTGCCATTGACAGAATGCATGCTGTCACGCAACACGCAGTTTGTTTGTTTACCCAAACATCCTTGGTGTCTGCATCAGCAGCCACTGTTCTACGCGTCGAATATGGAGCACGTCCATAAAAACTGCAACCCACATAAACGGCATCGGGATTGTTGCCCCATAGCACACAATGAGCAGCCATCCAAGCCTGGCATCCAACTTTTGCAAAGAGAATGTCAGACAAGCCCAATTAATTTGTGACGCTGCATTGCCGCAGACTATTATAACGGGACGGTACTGGACAAGTCCATTATCCCCAGCCATATATACATGCAGTTCACCAAAGGCATGTCATACATGTAAGAGTAAGTTCAATAGAGTCACTATAAAAGGCGTTCCTGGCAAATGATTTTTCCCATAACGCCAAACAAATCCGTTCCAAAATCCCAGTTCTCCCAGGTTCTTGGCTCATCACGGACATGTACACTGCATGTAGTCAATTCTACTTGCACGTTTTTAATGTGAATGCCCTGGGATTATTAAACCCCATGCAGGTTGCTTTCATCATTTATCATAATTCAATCCACATCCATGGCAAAACTCCATCGTGGACAATGTGATAAAATTGGTGTTCTAATGTATAAAACCCAACATTGACGCTCATACCAAGTAACGAAGGGTTGATGACATTAACAAACGCACATACATTTCGAATATACGATAAAGCGTATGGCATACCAAACACGCGTACGTTTCGAAAATATTTTTTTCAGGGTGCTTTCGAGCTTTCAAATAGTCACGCGCATTCGAATCTATTACCAAATGTGCGTATATTTCGAAATCGGGGCCAGGCCGCAGTATCGAATGTATCGAAAGCACGTGAAGGGAAATATGTTAAGTCAAAAAATTTTAACGGAATCAAATGTTTCGCGCCATGAAGCTGTATGCTAAATTTCAGCACTCTAAGGCCTGTCGAAGTCGTTTAAAAATGAGTTTGAAAATGTCGAAACGGAAAGACGTTTTAGACGTAAAATCAGTTAAGGTAGTGCAAATTCTAAATTCGTATCAGCCACATACATGTAGATGGCCAAAGTCCACAAATAAGTCAATGAAATGAATGAACACCTGCAGGGTTGATAGCGATGGATATCTGGAGGGGCTTAATTTCGGAGGGGTGCCCAGGCCAGCTGTTACAGTTGATTAGCGCAGGGTTCATGGGGGACGGGGGATGTCTACAACGGCTGTAGAGGACTTCAGAAAATTCGAATTTTAGAATGCTGTTTCGTACTGGAGCATTGCCACAGGCTGTCTCCAGCACGTGGCAGTGGTGAGGCAGCAGGTACTACACCTATGTAAACAAGATGCTAATCAATATTCGGGCTAATGCACCACCGTCCATCAGGCTGCCCTCACCCCCACCAGCACTTAGCCTCGGTTTCCTGTCCTGACAACAGGTGGCAAACCCACAGCCACAATTGCTCAACAAGGCCTCTTTCAGGCATTCACCTGTGGCAGGGAGTTAAGGACCTAAAATTGGTGGTGTCATCCAGCCAGCCCTCATTTGTATTTCCTGAAAGACCTTTCCTGCAGCGGGGTGAGGGGTCACCAGATGCCGAGCCCGCTTCGTTAGGCCTAGTTTAAGAGCGAGTAATTAGCAGGAAGTACGGCCGGCATTCCTGCAGGGTTCAAAGGTCGCGGCGACATGGGGGGAAAAATGTGCCCTCCTAATTAAAAAATGGTGATTTATGTTGGTCGTCGCATTCCCATTTCGTGATATGCACTCGGGATAAAGGGATTAATTACTGGAAATAGGCGAAATATGAAAGCCAAGAGCTCCACTTACGTTTCTTTTTGCTGTTCTCCTCGCTCATGTGGCCCTGGGGCGACGGCATTTCCATCATGTTGATGAGAGATGGGTCCAGGTTTGGAGGAAGACACTGCACCTCCTGCGCCCCAGGACGCCCGATAGACAATGATTCCAACAGTCTCGTGGCCGGTGGTGGGGTGAGGGTACCCCGTCGTTAAAACGATATTACCAGGAATAGTTTAATCGACTTCACAAGTTGGTTCTCGAAAACCTGAAACGAAATTAAAACGCAGTAATTAGCCGCAATTGTGGAAGTTGCAGGCACCTATGGCAACGAACCAAGTGCTGGGTGCCCTTTCTGCCCCCAGCCCAAATACGAGTGTTTCTAAACGATCACGTCCCAAACAATATCCTCGTTGATCCGAGTTCATCCCAATTCAGTAATGCAATTACGGGTCATTTGTGCAAAGCAACTTCTTCAACAGTTTTTGTTCTCAGTGTAAAGCCGCAGCAGGGTGGCAAACATTGTAGTCAAAGATTAAAAGTACACAAACATGAATTTGCGAATATGTGTCCATTAACCATTCAATGCATTCAAAGCGTAAATTTGCATCGGTGCAGTTGAATGTTTAGGAAAGTAATTTCTGAACGAGCCTTGAAAAGTTTGAGAAATTCCATATTGAACAGTTTACATGTATAAGAAAACCATGCACTGGAGAACATTTGAGAAATTCCATATTGAACAGTGCGTATGAAACCCTGCACAGGAGAAATTTGAGAAATTCCAGCAAACCTCAGTTAAATTCCATGGCTGAGTATTCGCAATTTAGTAATGCAATTTCTGGTCATATCGTGCAGAGCACTTGTATACTGTATGTAAAGTCGCAGCAGCATGTGGCGAACATTGAAAG